>BMAV01003839.1:0-176313 GCA_019973955.1 Trichonephila inaurata madagascariensis | reverse complement strand
ACTAAAAAATTTTGTTTTTTGCAAAACTTTTTTTAAACAGTTTTTGGAAAATAATCTGATATTTTTCTTTCATTTTCTTTTTAGCCGCAAAATTTTCGATATCGTCCATCTTTTATTCATATCCCATTGGAATGTGCGTCTAAATAACTGCGCAATTTTTCGTGATGTTTCTCATTTCAGAGGGGGGGAACAAGAACCATCATTCTTTTCATTTTCCTGTTGGAATCTGCATCAATAATATTTTAACATTTTGAAGTTCGTTAAAAGAGTTTTTCTCTTTAAAAATTTGGGAGTTGCACAAAATTTAATCATAATTTTAAGGGAAAAATAGTAGGGAGTCAACCCGGTGGTTTTTCGATTTTGTTCTTTCCCCGAAAAAAAATGTTTCGTTTTGCATTTTTTTTGGTTGGGAAAAAAATATAAAAATACATATTTTGGGGGGAGTTGTTTTATTTCAGTTAACCGTATTTCATATTAAGCGCCTTTAAAACGAATTTCATGATAATATTAATCGAGTTCAGTAGGTGTTTTTGTGGCCGCGGTATTTGGCCCCGAATGGGACCCGGGTTTGGCATTCACAGTTCGACCCCAAAACTAAAACCCGCCGTGTGAACGATGCACGTTAAATCTGTCGGAGCTAAAAACCCACCCCTCCGGGGTTTGGGGATTGATTGAATATTAACGTCACACGTTCAGCTCCCGAGGGTTTTTGGCGACGACCAGAAATTTTTGGGAACCATGGTCGGGGAGGGGACGACCGGCTGGCCCCCCTCTCCCAACACCACCCCAAACGGAGGGACGTTTCACTTCGAAGATTTTTTCATCGCTGCCCTACACGGCGGGTCTTTAGTGGTACGGGGTGAATCGTGAAAAGGGAAACCCAGGCCCGATACCATCCACTCGGTACCGGGCCACCATCCCCCCGTTGGTGGTGTGGATTTGGGAAGGGAAAGGGTGCCAGCTCAGGCCGCCCCGTCCTTGACCAGGGTTTAAAAAATGACGAGGTCCTTTCCCAAAAAACCCCTCGTTTTTCAAACGTGCGACAATTTATCCCACTACCAGCGGTGTTATAGATCAAGAACGTCTTAGACTCCCTAATGCTCCCCCCTATACAAACAGGCCCCCTTTGATTCTCTAAACCGTGGGCGACGGGACAACGCCCCATTCATAGATGATACAAAAATTTATGGTTAAATTCAAAAATTAAATTTTTATATTCGAATATTTTGGGGTTTCCTTATTCAAATGCAAAAAGCTTACTTTTGGGAATCTGTCATTCACCCTATTCAGTAAAAGCCTTTTTTGTTTCTCCGCTACATCCAGTTAAAAGAGACAAAGCGGAAGGATTTTGGGGGAGTTTATTTTGAACAAAGGGCATTAAAACTTCATTAACCCTTTCAACACAACTTTTTTTAAACAAAAGGGTGCAGTACCTTCTGTGAAATAAAAAAAAAGGGGAAAAATTTTTTTTTTTCTTTTTTTTTCTTTTTTAAAACCCGGGGTTAAAAAATAATTCCTCTTAGAAAAGAAATATGATCCAGTTTTTAGTTAAAATTTGTTTTTGGAAAATACGAAAAGAAAACATTAAAAGAGCACATTTTGTGACGAAAAATTACATCCGCTCTTAAACAAGAAATGGGAAAAATGTTATTTTTTTTAGAAAAAAGGGATAAAAAAAAAAGGAAATTTTTTAGTACTTCCACTCTTTTGCCCAAGAATTTTGTTCAATAAAGTTAGGAGAATGAAAAGCTACTTCATTCATCATTTCAATATCAAATGAAAATGGGGAAGTTTGTTAATATCTCCATCCCATAATTTAAACTCCTAATATGTATTCAATAAAAATAAAAGAAAAAAATATCAGCAAGCACGACTTAATTTTTTTTCTGTAACTTCGCATTCAAAAAATTAAAATTTAAAAATAAAATAGTATGTACAAAAGTAACTGAAAAAGCAAAACAATTGTTCTTGGAAAACGTAATATTATTTGGAAAAAATTTGTGTTAGCTTGTAAACTGTCTCACGTTCAATTGAAATACGAACTTATATATGTTATATCTAATCCGCATTATATGTATGTTATGTATTGTTTCTAATTGCTAGTAAAAAATATTGTGGGAAATATAAGATAAGGTAAAACAATCCTGAAATTTTTTTTTAGAAAAATAAGCTTTTGTACTCTGAAATGTTTATCAAGTTTTGTTGCTTTGAAATAATTTAGATGTATTCGTACATTTGTAATGAACATTAGAAATTTGTTTTATCATGACTATTCAGCTATTAATTGAAGAATATTTAAATTTTCGATAATTACAAATTGTACAAACTAGTTGAGTGAGTGAATATTAACGTTGCACTTTCCAGCTACTCGACTGCTTTTGGCCACGGACCTCGTCATTTTGAACCATGGTCAAGTGAAGAGGACAAAACCTGAACTGGCCCCTCTCTTGACTTTCGTATCACACTAACAGGAGGCCGTTTGAGCCTCGTACATATTTATCGTACATCGGCTCCCTCTGCCCGGCGGGTCCTCAACGGTAGTAGGCTCGAACTCATGACACGCCTACCACGAGTCCGTTACCTTGACCACAGGCTACCACAACCACAACCAAAAAAATCTAGCATCTCTGTCTTATAAATATATATTACCAAGCTGGTATACCCTTCTTCACGGGTGAATTGAAAAATTAAACAATACAGATTGATAAAGTTGTTTTTAATTAGTTGATTTTACGTGACTTTCAAATTGAACACAAAATAACTTTTTACATATCTCAGCTAAACAAATAACATATTTGTTAAATCTTAAGTCTGTAAATCTAATAGCTGATAAAAAGGATTTTTATTATTTATAACACCCGTAACTCTCTTGGGGTCGACTTTTGAAAACACCTTCCCAAGTTGATCTCTGCTCAACAAAAGTAACACATTGTTACACATTTTGTGTAATGAAGCTTAAAATAGTGTAAATAATTATATCTGGATGTGTAATACGTAGTATTACTTTCTTGTTTTATTTATTTTAAAATAAAATTGTAATATTCGCAAACACACCGTCCCTTAAATTATAAAGGGAATTCAATGGAAGCATAGCGAAATGTTGGCGATAGAGCCAAGTAGGCAACTTGGCGATTGATTGAACGGTACAGAAGTTGATATGCTGTAGAGCCACCTGGTGGGGAGCTGCAACAAAGAGGATAGCACAAAAATCTTCTCCACAAAAAAATACATGTTCATGCCAATTTTCAGTGATCGTTTGAACGGTGTTGGAGTTAAGAGAGGTCATATATACAAACATCCATTTCTGCATATATAGATTGAATATAGAATTTTAAAAATACAAATATTTTGAAAGTTTTATTTAAAATATCTAGAATTTTTCAATTATTAATTAAACTGGATTTCTCCTTAACCTCTCACTTTGAAGCTGTGAGCAGGGGTGTTTGATATCATTCGAATGAATCTCTCTGGAAGCGAGGAAACACATTATTAGTCACTGTAGCCGCTTCCTTTTTCAAGCAAACTGACACTTTACACTTCTCTCCGGAGAGTATAATTACTAGGGAAGGAAGGATAAAAAAATACCCATCTGTTGAAAGCAGAAAAAATAAACGCCTCTGATTGGATTAGGAAAGTCAGAAAGTGAAGATTGATGCTGCCAGGAAGATGACTCGGGGTTTCCCCAAGAGTGTAGGTAGTACCATCCGCAATATCGTTCACTTTTAAGAAGACTTAGAAATACAAACTATTAGAAATACTACTAAAAAAGATTACATTGATTTAGATACCTTACAAGGCTTTTCCTATGATGAATCCAATTCCTCGTGGATGAGCATTTGCTGCCAAAAACTTAATGGATTGCTTTATTTATGTGAATTTCGAGGTTCCATAACATTCAATCTTTCAATCGGAAAGTACACATTTTTTTTATTGAACATAAGATGGGATTACAAAAAATAAAGATCCAAATTTTTGTACATAGACTTAGTTTTTGCTCTAACTCGCACTTTTTAAAAAGGCGTATTGAAAAAAGAATAAATGTATAGATTGATTTTTTTTCAATAGATTTATTTTTTAAAAAAAAGAGAAAGCAAGAAACACGCGGAAAAAGTCAGTCAATGAAAAGGAATAAACTGTAGAAATGGTGAGTGAGTGAGTGAATATTAACGTCACACTATTCAGCTACACGAGGGCTTTTGGCGACGGACTTCATCATTTTGAACCATGGCCAAGTGAGGAGGACAACACCTGCGCTGTAGCACCCTCCCAACTTCCCCACCACACCAACGGGACGACATTTGAACCTCGACATATTTGATGCGCATTGGCCCCTCTGCACGGCGGGTCTTTAGCGTACAAGGCCTCAAACTCATGACACGTCAGCCCGAGTGTCCGTTACCTTGATCATTAGGCTACCGTGGCCACGAGAAAGGAACATGAAACAGTTGGAGTGAGTATTTATTAACGTCGCACTCTGGAGTAACTCGAGGATTATTGGCAACGAGCTTCATAATTCTGAGCATTGTCAGAATAACAAGAATTGCACATCTTGAATGGCATACAACTCTCAAAATTTCCTCACTACGCCACGGCAGATATAACATGAAGCAGTCTTCTGAACGGCAGTCTTCAGTGGCACCAGAGCTGGGAACCCATAGCTTAACAGATAAAATGTCGCGAAGGCAAGACCATGACAAAATGTTACCGCAGCCGGATGATTATTTTGAAGAGTTAGTTGCAAGGCACGTTTTACTGTACTAGATCTAATTCTGAAATTTAATAAAAACACACTTTGTAAATACAACTCGTTAAAATACCACAATTATATTTTTCAATTTTTCAGGCACTAAATAATTTAAGCTACATGAAAATGAACATTAGGGTATACAAAATCGTAATATTAAGTATACGCTCATGAATATTTTTTTCACAAACTTATGAATATTAACTTAATTCATTTTAGCACCACTAGCAAAGATTTTACATTTGATTACGCTCACATCAAAATAAGTATTTTACTTTCAATTCGTTTTTGTTTTGTTTCAACCAAAAATAGCTTCTCTTTTTTTCTCCACGTGTAAAAAGGGAATGAAAAAAAAAACTTTTCTCATCTCACATAGAAAATTAGAGCCATTAAACCTTAAAGTGTAATAGAGGTGAAGCTTTAGCTCCATGAATAAAAAAAGTGGGTTAATGGTGGAAAAAATGGATAAGAAAAAAACAAGGGCAGGAATGCAACTCATAAAAATATGCATTTCATGAAATGGAATTCCGCTCGAATAGCAGAAGGGAAATTATATTTCTAGAAATGGAAAATTGTTTTATAGCCTCCTGAAAGTAAATAAGGAACGTGAAACGACGAAATTATACTTTCTAATTTGATCATTTTAACGCAGGAACGTATCTTTTTGTAGAGATCTAACTCGATAAAATGTCTAACCGTAAGTTGCAATGATTTTTAACCGATGTGTCATAGCTGGAAGGGAAGTGGCGTAGCTAATCCTGAGTGGGTCCTGTACCAAAATTCCTTAGGGGCCCTTTTTAAGACTACTTAATATTTTAGGATTGATTTGCTTTCCCGTGTTTGAGCCCTTAACTTGGGGACCCCGTATCATTGATACGGCTGAATTGGTAGTAGCTACGACCCTATGGAGGCGGTCATAAATATGCTAAGAAAATAAAAAAAAAATCAGGAATAAAATTATTTCCGTAACAAATTACCGTAAAATCCGGCGTATAATTCGCACCGCCGTATAACGCGCACCCCTTTTTTAGGAAGAAACCTGAAATGTAAACGTGTAATGCTCTTATGTTTTTAATACATATTCGAAGTATTATACCAAGCTTTTGAAAGGAATAGTACATTTCTAGAACTACAACATTTGTTGTTGTTACTTGTGCCGCCTGATCGACAGTAACATCAGATCAAGGTCCACGAAATTCATCGCGGTTAAGGGCGGGAGTCTTACCCTGTCGTTTCAGCTTTGAGCCCCAAAGGAAAGGTGACAGTACGTTTTTGCTCGGTTTCCCCCCAAATTTTAGGGAGAACACCCTAGGGGGGTCAGGGCCCCCACGCCTTGCCCTTCCACCAGCCACCCACTTGGGGCTGACGGCTATTCAGGTCCCCCCCATGCCGCAAAGACACTCATTTACAAACCCACGCCTTCCCGATTAACCCCCGACCTTACCCCGCAGTCAGCTCACTAATCACTCACCGGAGGGGTGGAATGTCGTTTCTTTTAAAAGAATTTCGAAATACATACAAGTTTTTTTACACGCCCCTTTTTTCTTTATTTTTGAAGATCAATTTTATTCCCCCCGAAAACCCCACCCGTAAATTTCGATCTTATTCTTTGTTTTAAAAGTGCGCGTTAAACGCCGGATTTTACGGTTACTATATTCTTGTAATAAATACATTTTATATAGATGATTTTGAAACCAACACAAAGTTTCACGATTCAGCAATAAAGGAAAAAAAAAAGGTAGTAGCTAATATAGTACAGGTATATGAACTGCTGGCCATTCAAAATACTACACCAGGAGGAAAGGATCCAAACTGTGTGAAATTTTAACCACGAATATACCGTGATGGGATATGTAGATGATAAGCATTTCAACGCAGAAGCAAATAATGGTCGCTGTAGCGCAACCAACACGCGTTTTGTAATGAGAAAACAAAATTTCGTTATGAAATATTGCAATTGCTTTTCCATGAGGTTTTTTTGCCGTGAACAACAGTATGCATTGAAACGGAGTACGAGCATCATTCGAGCACTTTTATTTACCATTCCTGTTACACATATGTGAGTGATTCATGTAGAAGTTTCAAATGGAAACAACCTTACGTTTGCAGGGAAGTTAAGCGAGAGAGATGCCAGTTTGAGTGACGACCTCCTCATTCAATCATGGCCTAAAGTAGCGAGGTTGTTTCCAGAGACTATCATGTTCCACAATACTTCGACCGTGGCTTGCCTTGTCACGAGTTCGAGCCCAGTACCACTAAAGACCCGCCGTGTAGGGCAGCTATGCACGTTAAATCTGTCGAGAGCTGAAACGTCCTCCCGTTGGTGTGGTGTGGTAGTTAGGAGAGGGGAGTGCCAGCTTAGGTGTCGTCCACGTCACTTGATCATGGTTCAAAATTACGTGGTCCGTCGCTAAAAGCCCTCGTGTAGCTAAACAGTGCGACGTTAATAATCAATCAATCAATCCACAATACTTCTAGTACGTAGTTAAAAAGAGTCAATCAATAAATATTGTAGAATGTTGCATATACAGTGAGAGTCATCATAATTGAAAAGTACCATGGAAATTTGACTCTAAGTTCAAGTGTGGCGTGAGGAGGATTACAAAAAAATTGGAGCTTCTCATATGGTATAATGTTAAGCCATATTAAGCCTGAATATAAAAAGTGAAATAAGGAATTTTAAAATAAAATTCTTCTTAAAAAGATTTTGAAGGATCGAAATGAATCAAATTATCTATCTTCATTTGTCTCCAAGCTGAAAACAACATTTATATATAAAACAAGTAATATAAAAAAAAATATTTAAGCCAATTCTTACTTAGATCAACAAAGAAAAATTTTAATTTAGCTACTTGATATTAAATAGTTTTACTGCGTAGGATAGAATCACTACATTAAGTGGTAAATCATTTTTATTAATTGTCATTAAAGTACGGTATTGTCATCCAAAACAATCGTGTATATAAAATTTCAGTTCAACTGAATGCTTTAAAACGTGAAAAAAAAAAATCTTTTTTGACCTAAGTCGCCAAAAATGATGCCAACGTAGCTGTATTTGTAATTCTTTGAATAATTAGTTTTAACCAATTAATTTTTATTAATTATAATTAAATTACTGTATTGTCATTCAAAATAATCATGTATATAAAATTTCAGCTCAATGGAGGGCTTTAAAATGTATTTTATAAACGATTGAAAATTCCACCAAGATAAATAAATAAATATATATAGAGAGAAAGTGAGCTTAATAGTTGTGGAATTGAAAAAAAAAACGTGAGAAAAAAACCTTTGCAAGTTTTGACACTAGTCGCCAAAAGGGTCGCTAAGTTACCAAAATTGATGCCAACGTAGCTGTAATTGTAATTCTTTGAATAATTAGTTTTAATCAATTAATTTTTATTAATTATAATTAAATTACTGTATTGTCATCCAAAATAATCATGAAAATTAAATTTCAGCTCAATGGAGCGCTTTAAAATGTATTTTATTAGCGATTGAAAATTCCACTAAGAAAAATAAATAAATAAATAAATAGAGAGTGTGAGCTAATAGTAGGAATTGAAACATCATCTAAAAAGCAGACATGCAACAGATCGTTTTAATTAATAATTAAATTTATAGATAGCGCTCAGGTCCGATTTTCCGCTTAGGCACGGTAGGCACATGCCTAGGGCGCAAGAGATTTGGGGTGGGGGCAAAAAGTTGGAGAGAGAGAAAAATTAAAATTACAGAAAACGTACAACCGCGCGCGCCTAGTATTTATTAAAAACCCAATTATTTTCTTTCATTTTTATACCTAAGTTATCGAATCTTCGTTTCGCTATCGGGCCCAAAATTATCATTAAATCATTTGCTTTTCTTTCCCAAATCATATTTTTTTTTTATGATACGGTTATTAAGTTGTTCTCAAAACTCGAAATAAAATCTCTATAGCAGCCTTTAAACCTGGGGCGCGCTTCCCCAGAAGGGGCGTGATAACTTTACTTGAGGGGCGAGCATATTGCGAAAAGTTAAAAAGTTGATAATGAATAAGTTCATACAATAATGTATATTCCCATACAATTGTATTAATTTACTGTACTTATTTATAAAAGGATGGGGGGTCCATGACGCCAAAAGGTAAGAAATGAACAAGAGTGACCAAACCATATCACTCTTTCCTTACGGCTGTCGGTTGCCAGTCCAGGACACGGCGGGTCCATAGGTGGTGGATAATGGGAGGAAGACAAAGAAAGACATTAAGAAGATAAAGAAAAGGAAGAGTCAGAGAGTTGAAGAAAGATCCCTCCCGAACCAAAACTGGCAAGGTAAGAACTGAAGGAAGGGGAAGGGGTGCTCTGGAAACAATGGGAGGGGGCGCAACAATTTGAAGTGCCTAGGCGCCGGGGAGGTTAAAAAAGACCCTGATAGCGCTGCTATCTGTTCTGATCCGTACTGATAAAAACAGTGCCAGTCTAGTCTTTGGACGATCAAGACTTGGAAAATGGTCAGTGCCTGTAGCGTCTGGCGACTTTTGGCGGTGGATGCTAATATGTGCGTTTTCGAAGAGGGGTTACAGTTTATTTTAGAGAAGGCGATTGACCCTCGAGCAAGATGGTGTGGTGTGAGAGAAGTCCCTCGTTTTTGGAAGCGCAGAGCGCTAGACCGGATTTTGTGTTAAAGAAAGCGAGTAAATTTGATTTTAAACCGACACACAGCACGTGGTTTGTTTGCTGTATAAATATTATTGGGAGAGTGTTTAACATACACACACGACGGACTGAGTTTGAACTGATTGTATTGAGAAGTTGTTAAAAAGTAATAGAGATATATTACAGTGCCTTCCTGGTTGTTTCCGTCTAATCTTTTCTATTCTGTACTATGTTATATAATCTTTTTACCTTGTGTATAAACTATGCTTGTGTGTCCATAATAAAACTCTTATTTTTCACCCCTTTCCATTTTCTTGCGTTTTACAGACAGGGCTTTTACCTCATTAGCATCAGCTGAATGGGAGGAAAAATAGCCCAAGAAGATTCTATCTCATAAAAATTGATTTTACATGCTCTGGAAATGAAGTACTATTCAAATAAAATCTTAAGAACTATATCAGCCATACATAATAGAATGGAAAGCTTTTTTTAAAAAAATAATACATTCGAGAGCATAACAATTTTTCTCGCAAGCACACAATAGCCATAAGAATCCCCGCTATTTTTCATGAAATTCTCGATTCAAAGTTCAGAATAAATGAAGGGGTGAATCTCTGCAAGGGCACGCTTCACTAACAGTAATAAAAATTCACTTTTTTTTCGGCTGTTCAATAAACAAGGAAGGAGGAAGATAACAGAGCGATTTCCGTTCATTGAAACAATCGGATGCTCAACAATGAGCCAAATATTTCATCTCCCCAACCTTAAAATAATAAACAATGAGAGTATATCGTTCCAGGAATAACTTTTTAAGAAAGAAAATGGCGAATCGTGAAAGAGAAAATGGCTCACTTAGATTAAAGAGCCAATGAAACGGAAAATACTTCATGCCTGAATGAACCGAAGTAAAGGAAAAGTCTGGAACAAATCACGATACTTGCCCATGAGCCGTCTGATATAAAAAAACAACAACACTCTGAAGCGTTAATGCATGTAAAAGCGCATTCTTTCACACGCAGAGGTATTTGTTAAAAGTGTGTTTAATGTGTATTACCAAACTCCACTGTGTCTCTTCATTGATTAAATTTAAAGTCAGCATTATAGATTGCATAAGATCCCCCACCTAATTGATTTTATAAAAGGACGAGTAGCGTTGTGAAAAATTTCAATCAAAGAAATGAAGTGAATTTCGGGTCCTTGACTGGAGATGTCGTTGAGGACAGTTTTTGCAGCACTTAACACTGTTGGGATCCAACTTCCCTTTTTTATATTTTAGATGGCTGTGATGAACTTTACATTTTACCCTGTGTTAATTAAAAATAAGTTTTTGATAAAATCGTAAATTTTAAACTTAAAAAAAAGCTCGATTTAAAAAAAAAATTCAAATTTAATTTTTAGAACTTTTAAAACAAAGGAAAAGATCAAATAATTTAATCAAGAACGGTGGGCAAGGCAAGACAATGTGAAAGCTGTAAAATAACAATAAATAAAATAAGTAAATAATAATAAATAAATAAATCAGAAAATTGATAAACGTTAATTTCAGATGACATATATACTTGAAGAATATTAAAATAAATATTAAAGAAAGTGGGTTCGAGAAGCGAGCCCTGGGCACACCTGCAAGGATGGGTTTAGATTTCAAAATGTGCTACAGAGAGATTTATATATCTATAATGACTCAAACTCTATGGAGAAACAGTCCATTGGGGCCAGGGCTTACTGTGCTCATCCCAGTATACGTGATCATTGGGCGCTGAGGTGCATGAACAGATGCCCGATCAGGTGGTCAGTCTGAAGTAAGACCCCCAGTTTTAAGCCCCAAAATAAGCTTGTTACTCATTTATCGACCCACTGCAGGAGAGATGAAAGGATGAGTCGACTTTGCCCAGCCCGAGGATAGAACCTCGAACCTGTGGTGTGAAAGCGCCATACGCTACCACTCGACCACTGGGACATCATAGTAATAGTAATATTGAAATGTTTTCTTAGCCACGATAACCGAGTGGCTATACTGTGAAAGATGGTGTTTATGTCCAGTTGTGCATTTAAACCCTGGTGCCACTAGACTCTCGTGGCCGCAGTAACCTGTGGTCATGATCATGAACTTGTTACAGAGAGATTTATATCTATAATGACTCAAACTCAAACTCTATGGAGAAACAGTCCATTGGGGCGAGGGCCTTACTGTGCTCATCCCAGTATATGTGCCCATTGGGCGCTGAGGTGCATGAGCAGATGTCCCGATCAGGTGGTCAGTCTGAAACGAGGCCCCCAGTGTTTTAAGTTCCCAAGAAAGCTTGGAGCTCATTTATTGACCCACGGCAGTAGGGATGAAAGGCTGATTCAATCTTACCCAGTCCGGGAATAGAACCCGGGTTTATAGTGCAAAAAGCACTATCTATAATGAGTTAAGTATTATTAGAAGGGGTAAGGTGTTGCATTGGATGAGTTTGAAAATGTGGTCCGATGGGCCATACTTTTGAATGTCTAAGAAGACTGTACCAGGGAATTTAGTTTCTCTTCCATTTCTAATATATTCAACTAATCTTAGGAGATGACGTGATACGAAGAGGTGTAAACCGAAACCCCTCAGCCATTTCTTCAAACTGGAAAGAGAAGATAAAGCCCCTACATCCTTAAAAAAATACTTGGCTAAATGGATGGATATCAAAACTTTTACTCAGAAATATCACCCTAAACAAAGCCCAAACAAGTCTTAATGGCAATATCTAGAATGACTACACAATGATGCATTTCCGAAACATTCTGAAGGAGAGACAGAAAATTTAGTGAATACTAGTGAAAGCTCAAAACAAAGTAGGAAAAAAATCAAACTGTATTAAAATTTTTATAAAACATCCAACTACTTTTGCACACTTAAATATTTCTTGGTTGACTAACTGACTACTACCTTTCTTTTTTCCTGGAACTCCAGGCAAAAAGACACATTAGCGGTTTCTTCCTTCAAAGCGGGCAATAGATAGGTCGCGCCTGTTGTCAGCTAAAAAGGTCCATTCATTTGTTTCATGTAACACGTGGCTCTCCTAAGCGTACAATCTCTGGCAATAAAGTTCGGTGAATGAAGTTAGAACGGCTTATCTGGCAACACTGGCGAAACAAAACGTTGCATATGCGCAGAAGCAGGTGTTATCCATCCGCCTCCACCGTTGTTCGATTGAGCGTCGTTTGTGTTCCGTATAAGACTTGTTTTTGAAAGTACTTTTTAGTGCGTTGGTTCTTAACTGAGAACAGGAAAATGAGCGAACAAAATATCAATTTTGTTTTAAACTTGGCAAAACACTGACAGAAACACATTGGATGCTGGTACGTGTTTATGAAAATCAAGCACAATCCATGAAGTTTGTGCACGAGTGGTTTGCCCGTTTTCAAGAAGGTCGGGAAAAGTGTTTCTGACAACCACCATAACGAAAGACGGCGACCACCGTTAGAGAAGAAAATATTGAGAGAGTGAGAAAATTAATCACACGAAATACCGTCGATTAATTGTCTGCACGATAACTGGATGATGAATGCTGCAAGGTATATTGAAATTTTGACCTGTTTCAGGAAACGTCAAAGCAGTACACACAACAAGGTTCGTGGTTTTTTTGTTCATGAGAATGCTCCCCCTCACACAGTCAATATCGTCAAACTTTCCCCGGAAAAAAAGGGGATGGTAAATTGAGGCATCAACCATTCTCACCAGATTCAATCTTCTGACCTTGCCCCCAACCTTTTTATCGCGGGCCCGGGGTAATTTAAAAATTTTCCCAAACCCCCGTGAGGGTGGGACAGTTGATTGTTTATATTTTAAGACTGTTTTTTTTTTAAACAATTTTAATTTGTTAATTTAAATATGCCTTGGGAATAAAATATAGTTACAAAATGAAAAAAAAGTGATTTAACATGGTTTGGATTTCAGTGGAAAGTTGGAAAAACCCGAGATAAATGCACCATTAAAATAAAGGAATAGAATTTATTAAAGGGGGCCCCCGGCACCTTTGATCCACGGCCCGGGGTTGCGGATCACTGTTCTGACTTCTACGTATTCCCGACTCAAACGGCCGCGGTAGCCAGTGGTAGGGTACGGATCGCGGCTTGCCTTGTCACGAGTTCCCCCAGTACCAAAGACCCCGTGTGGGCACGATGCACGCAAATCTGTCGGGGCAAACGTCCCCCCGTTTGTGTGGTGTGGGTAGGGAGAGGGTCCCAGCTCAGGTGTCGTCCACGTCCTTGACCATGGTTCAAAATTATTTGTCGTCCCAAAAACCCGTGTAGCTGAACAGTGCGACGTTAATATTCAATCAATCAAACCCAACCACGACTCAAACTCGCTTTGAAATTAAAGGGGTTTGAAATTTCCGAAAACAAAATGACCCCTTATGATAACTTACAATTAAAAAATTTTAATAAAAAAATATTTTTACCTTAAGGCTGTTATGATCCATGTTCGTAATCTATAAATTTTAACAAATTTTACACTATTTACAGTATTATACGTTAAATAAATTTTTCAAAATCATCATGCATGATAAAAAATAAAAATTTTTTTCTTGTGAACGAATTAACAATTTTTCCTTTCTTTCTTAAAAGGAAATTTCGTTTTGGTATAAAAATCCCGTTTGGTGTACCTGCCAAAGATCTGGAAAGGATTAAGAACGTTACTACTCTGTACAAATATTTTACAACATAAATTTCTAAACCTGAACATATACAAAAATATCATAGTATGACCTAAAAATGGTCTAGTAATATCTTTAGAGGGAACCGGGACCGTGATACGAGATAATAGAGCATAGCTGACATTATAAATGATGTACAGCGATATTTTCAGAAGTGATCGAATTACGTAGAATTTTTCGTCATTATGGAACATGAGATCAATTTTATGTGCACTACATGATGAATGTTCTGGCTATTGAATCAATGTTCGAATTTAAAAGGAATGTTTTCAGTTTCACAGATAACTTATAATCCCAGAAAAATTTTTATTTCGATTGGTTTTCAAAACTTGATTCTCTCTAATCAAAGTTTTAAAAATATATATATATAAGTTTTTTTAAAAAAATATTCTTCATTAGAGAACATGATAGTTTGCGAAAAATATTTATAACTTTTTTGTAATTCTATTACAAGTGTATTGATTATTTATTGATTGAATTTTTTTTTACAATTCTTGTGGTTAAAATTGCTTATAACACTAATGATTTACAGGTTTTTGTTATATTTTTTTGTAAATTAAGAGTATTTTAAGTAAAAATGAGTTGAAACAAAATACTAATTAGTGTTATGAATAATTAGTTTTTAATTTAAATTTCAACTGAAATGACACATGTTTCAATTTTGGAAAAATTAATAACTGAATCCAAAAAACTGAAAGTTATTATATTTAAGGATTATTTCATACATCGAGTTATACTCAAAAATTAAAGGAATGAATAAAAAAATTTAATAGCGGAAATTTTTGTTTTCCAAAATAAAGGAAAGTTTATTACATCAAAATTAATTATGTTTTCCAAAATTAATTGTTCCGTTGCGAAAAAAAAAGTATTTTTACACAATATAACTTCAAGATCAATATAAAATCAATTATTTATAAAAGAATCTTTTTTGAAAAATTCCTACTTATCCATTAGAATATAAACAAATAATATAATAATAAAAAATTAAGTCAATTCCTACTTAGGTCAACGAAGAAAAATTTTATTTTAGGTATAATTAAATTTAATTAATGAATTAAAAAAATTTGAAAACTGTTTACAAATCAAGTGTCATACTACAAGTTTAAAAAGTGCATTTGAAGCAAGAAAAAATTTGTTAGAAAAACTTTTTTAAAACCCTCTGTTTCCCTTTTTAACTTCAACAGAAATAACGCAGAATAAATTTAAAATTAAAAAATAAAATTTAGTTAATGAATTAATATTTGAAAAACTGTACTAACATCAAATGTCATCCGCTACAAGTTTAAAAAAATGTATTTGAACTTCAGTGGATAAATAAAATGTATTTTATTAACGATTGAAAATTTGAACAAGATTTATATATATATATATATATATCCTGTGCGTGTGTATGTGACTGGACTCCCCCTAAGCGGCTGGACCGATTTTGATGACATTTTTTGTGTGGTTTCAAGTGAATTCGAGAATGGTTTAGATTCACAATTCGGTCCGATATAGCAATTAGTTAAAAGATATTAATTAAAAAAATTAAAACGCATAATTGTTTTACCCTGTGTGTTGTTTATTCTGCTAATTCTTGGCCAAAAAAAAAAAGAAGAAAAGAAATTTATATATATATATAATTCCTCTGTGCGTGTATATGAGACTGAACTCCTAAACTACTGGACCAATTTTGATGACATTTTTTGTGTGGGTTCAATTAGATTCGAGAATGGTTTAGATTCACAATTCGGTCCAATATCGCATTAGTAAAAAGTGCGCAAAAATTATGTAAGGGCACGCGATTGCTTATAAAATAAATCATGGGCAATATTCTTGAGGCTACTATATTGAGCGGCAAATTTGAAGGTGAAGTTGTACTTCTACCACAGATCTCAATGATTCTTTCAGACTCACCTGCCCATTCAAATGTTTGCAATTTCCTATTCACTTGGCATTAGCTATGACCATTAATAAGTCACAAGGTCAAACAATGACAATTTGTGGCTTAGATTTAGAAAACCCTTGCTTTTCGCAAGGCCAATTATATGTTGCATGTCCGAGGTTTGGCAAACCATCGCATTTGTTTGTTTATACCCCTCAAGGATTAACCAAAAACATTGTACATTCAATGGTATTACGATAAATTTATTTTTTGGGCATTAAAAAATGTACAAGCTCGAGTTTTATCTTTTTTACCCTTTAATTAAAACAAGTTCGTTTCTATTCAGAATAGCTTCTATATTCAACTTAGTTCATAGTAAACACATACTCACACGCAATCGATAGGTCGAATTGTGGTAACTGCACATGTGATGATGTCAGGTATTGTAATAACTTTCTTTATAAAAAATTTCATCAAAACGGTCCAGATTGTTACAACTTATTCAAAAAAGCTTGAAATTTTCTGATTTAAGACGTGTGTACAGAACAACGTATGCTAGTATGACCACTAGTGTATATATATATATATATATATATGACAGGCCCCAGGCCTGTTGGTAAAATGAGGAAGGCATCATCTCTATAATGACTTCTTTATTTTGCTTCAGTCACATAAAATCCAACATGGCGGCCCTTTGGAGTGCAACCGAGTTGAACAATGACAACCAATTCGGTGAGGAGCCACCAACTAAGCCTTTTCGAGTATGCGTTCTCCTTCATCAGCGCTCGCTCCACCTTTAAATAGGGTTATTTACCCACAAATCCTTACGCGATGGTAAAGAGCTCGCTCTATTTTTTTATTTATTACTTACTTAATTTTGAAGCTAAACTTTTCAAACCTGACATATATATATATATATATATATATATATATATATATTATATATATATATATATATATATATATATATATATATATATATATATATATATAGGGAGAGAGTGAACTAATAGAAGGAATTGAAAAATGTGTTATAAAATGGAATTTAAAATGTGTTCAACGTTTGCCCTAAAGGAATCAGCTTAAGTAAAAATTGTTTAACAGGCAGACGATAATTTTTTTACAGATATTCACAAATCAGTTGATTGAAATGGCGCGAAATGATCGAACAGTATTTCATTAGTTAATCAACTCAAAATACAATTTTAAATGAATATTATCAACATGTATAAGAAAAATATATTAATATGCAGCATTCGAAAGAAACTATATTTCATTTTAGAAAAAGAAATTCTTACATAAAACATGTTTAATAGAGAGCTGAATTGATTCAAATAACACGTCAAAATATAATGCAACAAATTTTTAAAAAAAATTTTGTTTTATTTTATAAATCAAACTACATCAATATTTTTAAATTTTAAAAATTTTTATATTTCCCCATTTTATTTTCATCTTTTGGGGTCTCCGGTTATAAAAAGGGCCCATGTTAAATTCATGTTTTTTGTACCTTTTCTCAGAAACTACTTACATCTCATGGATAAAATTTTTACAGTAGGTTTTGTGTACTACCTACAAAATTTCAACGCGCGCGCGCGATGGGTTTTCCAACTTTGTTAAAAAAAAGCCAGGGTTTTTTAAAAAATTTCCCCATTGTTTTTTTCTTTTAAAAAATTTATTTAAAAAAGGGCCCCCTCTAAAAAAGGGTTTGTGATATATCCAATTCCCCCAACTAAAAAATTTTGTAAGCATGTTAAAAATAAAGCTCAATTTAAAATCAGAGGAAATTTATATAATAAGTAGTTTTTTTAGAAAAAAATCATAAAAGGAAAAAAAATTACATTTTTTTGAAAAAAAGGCTTTTTAATAAAAGTTTGTAATTTACTGAGCATATACTTTTTTTGAATTTTTTTGAAACTTTTAGAAGCATTTTTTAACCTTCCGCCAAAAAATATTCTAATTTTTTTTTTTTTATTTTTTAAAAATTTTTCCTTTTTGGGGATTTAAAGATGCTGTTAAATTCTTTCACGAAACCCACGTTTATCTAATTTTTTTGGGGGAGACACACAGTTAAATTTGGTTCAAAAAACACACCGTTTTAAAAAACAAATTTTGAACGACCACACCCGAACTGCGCAATAACCCTATTTATGCCCAAATTTTTATTTTTAAACCCCACAAATGGTTTATCTTGGAACCCTGAAAAATTTTTGGGGTTGGAACACCATACCAATTTTGGGGGGTAAACCCTACACTCTAATTTTTTTCCCCAGCCCTCAGCGGATTCAGGTTCATCGAAATTTATCAAGGGGGAAACACAGGTGAAGTAGTACAGCCTATATGATGACCGTCAAAAGGGGTAGCTTTAATTTTAAAAAAAAAATAAAAAAAACCTTTTAACCATCGTATTCCCCAAATCAATTAATATCCCCTTTGAAAGGGGAAAAGGGGTTTTAACTTTTTGAAAATATAAAAAAGGGGAAAATCGATTTTTCCCAAAAAACATGTGTCGAACCCCTTTAAAAAATTCCTACTTACAAATCTCGGAATAATGGAATAATTTTATCTTTTCATTTCGATGGTTGACAGAAGCCGATTATTTTCTTGAAAGAATATTCTTTCATTTCTGACAACGAATGATTATTGACTTTTCAAACCCTTAAAAAAAATTTAAAAAATATCAATACTGTGGGGTTTAACTTTCCGCAACTATTCGAATACAGTCACCCCTAAAGTTTCTCTTGATTTTTTTTTTAGAAGTTCAAAACCACTTCTGACATTCTTACAGTCGAGGAATCGAATTTTGAAAGGAAATGGCGCGAATAAAAATTCGTAGTAGTGCAAGAAAAGAATGGGCCATTCCATCAACAGGGCCCCCGATGACATTTCAAAGTTTTGTAGCAGCGGTGAATTTGACAAATGGCGGAATGAAAAACGCTACACTTTATTTCAAATTACAGTCCAGGTGCGGTGGCGGGTTTTTGATAGATCATCCGTTCCCGCCAACATTAGCGCCAGTTTGGAGAAATAAACGTTATTGACGACCGTACACTGTGAGTTTCACAAAAAGAAGACGCCTATTTTTTAATAACAGCGAAGAAGAAATTTATATTATATATAAACGCGATATGATTTGATGACGATAATTTTCTTTGACACGCACCAGTCGTTTTTATACGACAAAAAAGAATTTTTTCACTTCAATAGCTTAAAGAGCAAAAGTTAATCGGTTTTTTCCACTTTAAAAGTAAGTTGATTTTTAATCGATATAGATATCTACTTTGTTCCGTATTTTAATGGATATGAACTAAAAAATTTAGAAAATTGCAAAAATTCAGTGAGTGAATATTAAAGTTGCACTGTTCACAGCCACACGAGGGCTTTTGGCGACAGACCTCGTCATTTTGAAACATGGTCAAGTGACGAGGGCGATACCTAAGCTGGGACCCCTCTCTCCTAACTACCACACCACACCAACGGGAGGACATTTAAGCTCAACAGATTTAACGTGCATCGCTACCCTTCACGGCCTGGGTCTTCAGTGGTACTGGGCTCGAACCCATGACACGCCAACCACGAGTCCATTACCTCGACCACTAGGCAATCCCAGCGTCTGCAAAAATTCAGATATTATAAATTGATTTCTAACTCTTCAGTAGGTCGATTAATGAATATCAGGCTTGTTTCGTAGCTAAACACTGGGGGTTTCGTATCAGATTGAGCACTTGACTGGAACATCTGCTCATGCACCTCATTGCCCAAGGTCATAAAAACTGAGATGAGCACAGTAGCCATGGCCCTCATGGGCTGTTGCGTGAGTGAGTGAATATTAACGTCGCACTGTTCAGCTGCACGAGGGCTTTTGGCGACAGACCACGTAATTTTGAAACATGGTCAAGTGACGAGGACGATACTTAAGCTGGCACCCCCCTCTCCTAACTACCACACCACACCAACGGGAGGGCGTTTGAGCTTTTGACAGATTTAACGTGCATCGCTCCCCTACACGGCGGGTCTTGAGTGGTACTGAGCTAGAAATGACACTCCACACGATCCGATACCTTGACACTAGGCTACCTCGGCCCTTCCAATCACCCAACCATATTCATTGCTTGCGTATTTAACACATGTTGGCGACTTTAGAGCAAGTTAAATCTGTCGAGAGCTGAAACGTCCTCCGTTGGTGTGGTGTGGTAGTTAGGAGAGGGGGTGCCAGCTCAGGCGTCGTCCTCGTCACTTGACCATGTTTCAAAATGACGTGGCCCGTCGCCAAAAGCCCTCGTGTAGCTGAACAGTGTGACGTTAATATTCAATCAATCAATCATTGGCGACTTTTGGCGAATTGTAGGTTGAAATACAACTTCAAATCTGATTAATGTTCAAAACTCACATCTTTGGCAATAAATCCGTGGTATATGGATAGAGAGTAAGAGAGAAATACCAAATATACAATAACAATGAAAAATTCTCAATGATTTTTTAAATTTTCAATATTTCTTTAGATTAAATGTGTATATATTCGGGGTTTTGTGTGTGTTAAAAAAAAAAAAAAAAAAACTTACTGATGTTTTACGATCATTCCACAGAGAATATAAAGTCATGAAAAGGGAGAATTTCTTCCCAGACACTTTTAGCACATCGACTCGCATCAGTATTCAAGCTAAGATCCGTGTAACGTGATTTGAGAATTTGAGAAATCCGCGACAATGCGCTGTGTGAAAGCATTCAGTCCCAGTGCCTCTGAAGTAGGCTCATATCAAAGTCATATCACTTTATTCTGTCTCATAACCATAGCAACGTCCAAACGCCGAAAGTTTTAAAACTTTCTTTTATCTTTTTAAATGGGCGAGAGAGTAAGAAATTGTTCAGTTAAAAAAAACTCACTAAATCGTTGCTGAAAAAATCTCAAAACATAACAATATCCGCTTTTAAGATTTGATTTTATAATTCACGTAGCACCCTCTCTTAAGAAACACGAGAGTAAATGAAGACAGACCTTGTGATTTATAACCACGGACAAGTGACGAGGATGACACTTGAGCTAGCACTCCCCTCTCCAAACTTTCACATCATGTCAATAGACAGACTTTGAGTATTGATTGATTGAATATTAACGTCGCACTGCTCAGCTACACGAGGGCTTTTGCCGACGGACCACGTCATTTTGAACCATGGTCAGAACGTGGACGACAACTGCTGACACCCCCCTCCTAACTACACACCACGCCAACGAGAGTGACGTTTCAGCTCTCGACAGATTTAGCGTGCATCGCTGCCCCTACACGGGGTCTTTAGTGGTATGGGTCGAACTCGTGACAAGGCAAGCCACGATCCGATACCTATACCACTCGGCTACCGGGGCCAACAGACTTTGAGTAAGGGTGAGCATTAAGTAGAACGTGGTGGACCGCCAAGACATTTTGGGGTGGTCGCCTGAAGATCAGCAGTAAATAAATATATACCGAAATATTAACGATTGGCTGACAGTATGCAGACTAAGTCTCCTACTGATTATAACTATGAGCACTAACTTGAGATGAAAATGCTTTTTCAATTCCTACTATTAGCTCGCACACTCTCTGTCTATATATTTATTTATATATTTGTATATTTATTTATTTATCTTGGTGAATAATCTTGAATTTATTTATTTATCTTATTTATTTATCTTAATAAAAATACATTTAAAGGGTTTAATTGAGCTGAAATTTTATATACAGGGTCATTTTTTGATCACAATACAATAAATTTTAAATTTTAACAAAATGTATTATTAAAACTAGTTATTTAAAAAATTACAAATACAGCTCTTTCGACTTGGCGACCCCGGGGGCTCTTAAAACTTGAAAAAGGTTTTTTCACGTGTTAAAAATTCAGTTGGGTGAAATTAAAAAAGGGCAAAACGATACTTTAATGATAATTAAAAAAAATTTCCACAATGCTGTGATTCTGTGTCCTATGTATATACATATTTTAAATTTATTGTAACTATTTAATAAAAAAGTAACTAAAATAAAATTTTTTTGTTGTTGATCTAAGTAGGAATTGACTTAAAACTATTTTTATATTACTTGTTTAATGTATTTTTAAGTGTTTTTGAGCAAATACGCGCGCAGTATTTTTATTATTATTTTGGCTATTATTGTTATGTTTGTATCTTGCGTTTTGAAAGGGATCCATCTTGCGCAAGTTTTTCTTTTAAAAAAAAGGTTATATGGGATTTTTGTGGTTTTTTTTTTTAAAAACATTTTAAGGAAAAAGGGAAAATTAAAAGAAAAAAAAAATTGTTGCTACTAAAATGGGAAAACGGGTAAATTGAAAAAAATGGAAAACGGGCCGCTCTTTTAAAATAGTAAATGAACAAATTTCAATTTTTTAATTTTGTGCATTACTTTGGGATTCCCCTTTTTAAATGACCTTCAGGATAAGAGATATTTTAATTTTTACAAAAACTAGAGCACTTTATCTTAGTTATTGTATGAAATTGCTTAAGAAAACAGCGATTATATTCACAAAAGCAATGTAAATTTTATAATAAAACAGTTATTGATAAATCTGAAGGTTAACACACTTCTACAGTTTACAGAACATACACAAAAAATTTCAGCAGATTTTTTTTAAAAAACTCTGAGCAATCGCTGTCCCCATTTGAGCTTTTCGAAAAAAACATATTTCGAGTAAAACGCATTTTAAAGTTTGACATCTTATGCAAAGTTATGGCATCTGCTTTTACTAAAACACTTGTAGTTTTTGTTCTAGTGAGTGGAAAATAAAACACTTGGGATTTTTATAAGGCTAATAAGAGGGCCTATAAAATAAAACCATAAGAAAATTGTCAATTTTTCAAAAAAATCGTGATTTTAGAGTAGTCGGATATCTTAACCGCGGTCTTAAACGTGTAAGTTTTTGTTTTGCATAGGAAAGAATATATTCAGTGTGTATTTATTATTAAGTTATAATAAATATTACAGACTTTATTCTCTTATAGTTCACCACATCTAGAAAGGTCAATCTTAGATTTCCCGATGATTCCTTAATGATACCGTACTTTACACCACATTTGTCATCAAAGGCGATAAAATCCCCAATCTGGTTACCCTGGTCGCATCTTGTATGGTTGCCATAATTCTATTTTTTAAGTTTACGTTTTAAAGTAAATTTTGCCTATAAAACACAATTTTCCCACAAGGAAAGTATTGCAAAGGAAAATAACATGCGTGACATGTTTCGCTTTTTGTAAGAAATTTAAAATATTTTTTTAACTTTTATTTTCAAAATTATTTTATTTTTATAAATGAAAGTGTATTCAATATCTTTTTTTTAATATTTATTTGCACTGCTTTTCTCAGATTTATAATTTATAAGAATAAATGGCATATTTCTTAGATACATTATTATCAGATTCTTTGATGCCGCAATACTCAAAGGAGTGTTGAGTATACAAACAATAATTTCGACCTTTTTCCGAGTCCATTTTAAATATTCCGAATCGGCAATATCAGAAGCCAGATGTCGGCATATCCTGTTTATATAATATACGCATAGGATATAATTTATTTCATATAAACCGCTCCAAATACTTGAAGCGAGCTAGCTTTCTGAAAAAGTATTCGACAAAAATATATACATCCTTAATTAAAACAAACATCCTTCAGGCGGGTCTCTTTCCCTTTCATTGCCTCACAGAAAATAAACAAGAATTTTTAAAACTCTTCAAGCCGGATGAGTCACATGATCCTCTTCGTTGCTAAGACCCGTAATGGCCTCTAGAGCGTGGTGTAGAGGGAAAATTAATTTTTTCTATAAAATTCCCTTTAATTGGGATTTATTTCCCTGTAAATGAGGATTGAAGGAATATTCTCGTTTTTAAATAGCAACCGGTAAGTAATTAAAAATAAACTATGTAAGGAAAAATGAACAGGAGTTTTGTTAGAGGAAAAGATACAAAAAAGGCTACGAAGAAAAAAATTGAGCATGAAGTCAAAGTTTCTTTTGACATAAAAAAAATTTTATAAAAAAAATTACTAAAAATACTCTGATAGAGTAATTGAAAAACGACCACAATATTGTTAAGGTAATATTTTAAATGTTTTCGTACTTAGAAGCAACACGAGCTCTAAAAGCGTGAGTGGGTAAGTGAACATTAACATCGCACTGTTCAGCTACTCGAGGGCTTTTGGCGACGGACCTCGTTACTTTGAACTATGCACAAGTGACGAAGACAATACCTGAGAGGACACTACCTCTCCTGACGGAGGACGTTTAAGCTCTCAACAGATTTTAAGTTCATCGTGCCCCTACACGGCAGATCTTTAGCGGCACTAGGTTCGAACTCATGACACGCCAGCCACGAGCTCTAAATACGACAGACGTTCTAACTTTGAACCGCGGTGAGGTATCGGGGAAGACACGACTGGGGAATGAGTTAATATTAACGTCGCACTTTTCAGCTACACAAGGGCTTTTGGCGACGGATCTTCTCATTTTGAATCATGGTCAAGCGACTAGGACAACACCTGAGCAGACATCCTCTTATCCTAACTATCACACCAATGAGAGAACGTTTGAGATCTCGAAAGATATAACGTGGATCGCTGAACACATATCTGATATCTTGACCACTGGGCTACCGCAGCCCAAAGACACGGCTGGGAAACCATTCAAATGTCTGCATGAGTGAGTGCTTACGTCGCATTATAAACATGAGGATTATAGGCAGCGGACCTCGTAATTTTGAACTATGGTCACGTAAAGAGGACATCTGAGCTGGCAATCCTCTCTGCCAACTTCCACACCACGCTAATGGAGGACTATAAATCTCGACAGATTTAACATGTATCAACCCTTCTGTACAGGTTCTTCAGTGCACTAGTGGTCAAACATATGGCACATCGGACGCGAGTCGCGACCATGAACACTAAACTACCGTGGGTGAGCTCAGATTCACGAATAAAGCCGAAGTGACTACTTTGGACCCATAGAGAATCAATGTGCATATTTGTACCGCTACGCGTGTTTTTAGTGGTATCCAAACTCAACCAAGGACTCGATAAATACAAAGCCGACCATAGTTAACGACCATGACCACTATAGTCACGGTCGTAACATTTAAACATAATCGTCATGCAGTTACCACAGATTTCGTGACTTTCATTTGTGGCCGCGGTAGCCGAGTGGTATAGGTGTAGGATCGTGGCTTGCCTTGTCACGGTTAGACCCCAGTACCATAAAGACCCGCCGTGGGGCACGATGCACGTTAAATCTGTCGGGGCTGAAACGTCCCCCCTTTGGTGTGGTATGGAAATTAGGAGGGTGGTACTAGCTCAACAGGTGTCGTCCACGTCACTTGACCAGGGTTTCAAAAATTACGCGATCCGCCAAAAAGCCCTCGTTTTTGCTGAACGGGGACGTTAATATTCAACAACCGTTTTCATCGTATTGATTGATTACTATTTACATCGCATTTTGAAACTACACTCGGGCTATTAACCAGGGATCTCGTACTATTGAATCATTGTCAAATTACGAGGACGCGACCTCTAAGATAGAAACTCTCTCTCCTAGCTTCCAAAAACTGCTAAAGTGAGAAATGAAACGTCGACAGACGGCTCCGCTACCATGTGCATCAGGCCCACAAAACGGATTATCTTTACTAGCACCAGAACTCGGCAGTAACAAAGCCCACAAATTTTCGACATGGCCAACTACTCTAATTGAAAAAAATGTAAATAAAGATGACTTTTCATCCAAGTTCACGAGCTCTTGTAGTTTAAGTACTCTCCGCTTAGAGAATCCAGGGCATTTTATCAATTTCATTTTCCTCTGAGTCGAAAATGGTTTTGATAAAATGTCTTACGCCGAAAAATGTAGAGGGAAACACACAGAGAAAGTTTTTCGATACATCAACACGATTAACTTTCGTATTCCATCGAGTCGATGAGCGAAATAAAAAACCAGAGATAGACAATCTTGGGGATCATTACGGGCGGGCGGTTTTACAAAAGGAGGCCAACGCCCTGAGATTATGGTTGGATTTATCAATGAGTCTCTCTCAGCTTATTAAAGAGGAGTCCAAGGAGGCAGGTTTGTTAGAAGGAATTAGGTTTCTGGGTTCTGCACTAACAAACAAAGGTGTTCTTCGAAAGGCGAGGAAAAATGTATGTGATATCGAATTTTCAATATCATGTTTAAAGCTAGATTCGGTTGTTGTTTTAATGAATATTTAATTTACTAATGTCAAAAATAGATTTCTTTTATAGAAATTATTATTCATCTAAAAGGTAAAATGTTTGCTACGCTGGTAGATAATGATAGATCAAGGTTGCGAAAAATCAGTAATACTTATTCAAAAATATGTGGAACATTATTTTTTTCGAACTTAGCCTTTAATGTAACTATCCCTAATATATTTCTCCCAACACCTTTCTTTTATTTAATCATGCAAAATATTAATATTTGCTAGGAACATAATGACATTTTAAAAATAAAAAAAAATAAGCAAAAATAAGGTTTGATATAAATAACACGCTTTTCTTATACCCGAATAATAACTCCTTTTTTTTTTCTTTTTGCATATTACTAAGAAAGGATACGTTATATTTATTATGACTTGATTTTATCTTACGTTACACTCTGAACCAACTACAGGGATTATTGGCGACGGACTTCGTAACTCTGAACCACGGTGTAACGTTTTCCCAACTCGCAACTGCAAGAGCGGCTTCCCTATGCAGATATCATTACTCCGTTCATATCCTCACGCGTGTAGCCCTAAAATAGTGTGTGGGGTCCTTTTATCTGACATCACACTGACACCCCGTGAGAAAACCAACGGCTGGTTTCCACCTGAAAGCCAGAACCTTCGAGTGAAATTCGAGGTGTAAGAAGGGACCACCCCCACCGCAAGAGAGTGGAGAGAAACAGTCCTTCTGAAACACTCGATGTGGTGTTTGTCTCCTCCATCACAAAAATATATATATATATTCTGAAGTATTGAAATACTCAATAGTTTGAACAACTTGGTTCTAAATGTAAATATTGTAATTAATAGCTGTCGACGTAATAAATCAATAATTTAATTTCTTAAGTCCCATGCTACCCACCAATTATCCCAAAACTTTACAACGGTCAAGTGCCGAGGATGGCACCTGGGCTGGTACAACACACATCCCCCGCACAACGCCGAAGGGGAAGCCTTTGATAGATTTAACGTTCATTACCCTCTCTACACGACGGGTCTTCAATAGCATTAGGTTTCGAAACCGCGACTCGTCAACATCCATTTAGTTCCACCCTGCCCGCCTTTGTATATTTGTATTACGTTCACGCACATGTATGTATATAGTGCAGTTATCTTTAAATTTGTATTTTGTATTTTTACTGTCTTCTAATGTTTATAAAATGTGAACTTTGATTTTTTTTTTCCAATTAAGTTCGAACGTGGAGAGGTTGCTTAACGAGGGATCGGTTTGTAGCTCTAAGCCCTTTTCGGGTGAGCTCGGTTCCTTTGGACATTCCTCCTCCTTTTAGCGTGGTGAGGAAATTTGATGAATAGGTGCTAGCTCAGGTATCGTTCTCGTCACTTGATCGTGGTTCAAAATCACGAGGTTTGTCGCTAATACCCTTCCTGTTACTTCAGAGCTCGACATAAATTGAAATCAAATCATTTGGCTACCGGGGTCTTGTATTCGAAGATTACTTCAAACTAATCTAAACGAGAGATTTCATTATCAAAAACTTCATTCAGTTTGGAAAGCATTTTATTTAAAATTCAGATCGACAAAAAAACCTCATAAAAATTTATAAAATGTGGATTTCGACTCTTTTATATTTGTGATGTCTTTCGAAATTATATTAGGTTTATTAATTAGAAATTATAATGTTCTTAAATATGAATTTAATGTATTATTCTGATTAATATAAATTCGTGAATGTTTGAGAAATTATTATTGAGAGATGATGCTCCAAAAATGCTATCAAGTGTCCAACTTTTATCTAAACAAAAACTTTTTTAAACATAATTAAGAATTACAGTAAGTAGTAGGTTTTTATTATTGATTCTAGCCTCTTAGATTTCCTTTGTGATGAATCGATCTGAAAAATAGCTTACTTTCTAGAGGGAATTTTATTTGGTTAGACTTCTCAGAATTCATAAATGATCAAAATAAACATTGAAATTTTTCCACTGTCTATAATTTTAAAAAAATCACAGAAAATAAACAACGAAAGTAAAAAATATGCAAAAAATACAAATTGATTTTTCTTCATTCCAAATAAAACTCTTTTGATTAATAATAGTAAAAATTTGCACTTTAAGAATATGTCAGCCGTTTCAAAAATTTTATATTGTAATCATTTTTAAAATAGTTTTACCTATAAACATTTTTGTTTCTCAAAATGTAATCAAAACGACTAAAACACAATACCTGAAATTCCTTTGCACAGTCCGATTTAATTACATATAAATTCGTCAAGTTTTCAATTAAATATAAAATAGAAATCTATCATGATTCTAGAATTTTTGAACAAACAATTAAAATGTAAAAAAAAAGTGTTTTGCTTGTATATTAAACAAGGATAGTTCAATTGTTGAAATGGAACTCTTAAAGAGAGAAAAATAGAAATTGGAATAGAAAGAATCCAACAAAAATGAATTGATCCATACAAAACTATTTAGGTAAGAAAACTTTTTTTTTCTAAACGAGTTACTTTTAACACAATCATTTCATTTCAAAGCAGACTCTAAAAGTGTTTTAAGTTCTACTTAAAACACTGACAATTTCCTTCTCCAAGATAAAACAGACTAGGCAAGTAACAATAGAAAATGCTTTAAATAATCAAAATAGTTTTGAAAAATTTTCCGAATTATAAAATAAAATGTTTTCATATCCTAGATAAATTCTTTACAAATACACTCATGCATAATCTAGTTCATATGACATAAAAAGAAACTATTTTTTCAAAATGCTCTTGCTAAAAAACGTGCTTTAATTTTTCTAACTATAGATAACCATAAAAAATAGTAAATAACACATTCATAATTAATTTTATTTGATAATAAATAAACCTATTGTCAAATGATAAAAATTTAAGCATCTGAGTTATTTTAAATATATTTAAACAATAAATGTAACCAAAATAAAAAAAATTAACTGATTTCTTTAAAAAGCCTTAACTTTTAACAATTCCATTCTAATCCTAAGAAGTTTTAACTCTTTATCAAAACAACATAGCATAAAAATAAATGTTAAAACACACAAAAACTAAATCAACACAAGACAAAATCAAAGCAAGAAAAAACTTACCATTATAACAATGCGATTACTGTAAATTACTCCAAAATCCAAAACACGAAACAAACTGTTTTCATTTTCCCATTCCAACACAAATGTTGTTAAGTTATGCAACTGTTATCAAACACTCAAGACGAGTTGTCATATTATCATTCGAAAATAGAATAGTTTCACTTGATTCGAAATCTTTCGAAACAAAATTATAAAAGCACACCAAACGAGAATCGAATATCCAGAAATTATCTTCCACGAAAAAAAAAAATACGATGATGAGAATTCAATAGATGAGATAAAATCACAACAGAATAATTTTCAACGAAGTGGTCAACTTTCTTTTTTCACTTTTAAATCCAAAGGAAAACAACAACACAGTACGTAAACGAACGTTCTTTGGACGCGAGCTCAGAGCGTGAGGACAAATCTGCGTTCGTGGGCGAATGAAAAGTCTTGGGAACAATCGGGCACGCTGTGAGAGACGCAGTGCATGCCGGTACACTCTCCGACTGGTTTGAGAGGTCACGTGACTCAGAAGTGTGCGTGCGTGACAACCGTGGGCGCCCGATTCGCGCTTTGTTTTTGAGTGCGTCTGCGCGCGTGGAAAATTTATCAATATGAAAAAAGTTTTCACAAACAAATTTGCTTTTCACACCTTTTATCAGGAGTGTTACTGGGAAAAAGACTAGATGTGCCGAGTTTTTCTCAGACAAAGGTTAATTTTGTAATTTTTTTAACAAAAATTGTCAATAATTTTGATCGACAATTCATTTTTAAACTCCTACGGTTTCGTTTTTAACAATGCCATCATTTTTTTAGAATGTTTTTTTAAAAATATTTCTTGGGAAAAGTTGTTTTTTTCCCCCCTTTGTCGTAGATATAATTTGATTTTGAAAATACTCTTTAAATTTTTAAGTTTGAAAATTGCTTAAATTCTTATATTGTAAATCAAATTTACAAATATAATTTTAAATTTAAAAAAAGTACTTTTTTTTCTTTTACTGATTGTTTTTTCAGTAATGCGAGTCGTGAACTAGTGGCGAGTATTACTTGTGTCGAGACATGGGTTCCAGTTCTGGTCAGTGGCGTAACTTATATGGCACGAACCAATGGCACGCGTGCCACTGATGACACGCAACACAATATTTTGGGCACGCCACCGATCAAAAGGGTTTTCATTTTAGTTCAAAATAACAAAGTTCTCACTATGAAGTAATCCTCATAAGGAATCTCATTCACTCTTTTGACGCTAAACTGCATGTTTTTTGTAAGCGATATTATATCAAAACACTACAAGAACTTGAAAAAATATATCAAAGATTTAGGTATACAAGAGAAATTAGACGAAGAAATAGAGAGAGAATTATTGAAGAATTTATTTCCGTAACTGATTCATCAAACAAGGAATTTTCAGCGAGACCTTCTCAGTTCAAATAATTATTGAAAACGATCAAGTTTACTATGAACCCTGATGTGATTTCATTTGAAAACTTAACTTGTCCTAGTTCGACTGGTTGGAAACTGAAGAATTTGAAATGCAACTGAATGATTCCCAGTGTAGTTCAGTTTGGATTTAACAATTTATTGAAACAACGAAAATGTCCGACTAGCTATAGTGGCCGCGGTAGCCGAGTGGTATAGGTATCGGATCGTGGCTTGTCTTGTCACGAGTTCGAGCCCCGTACCACTAAAGACCCGCCATGTAGGGCAGCGATGCACGTTAAATCTGTCGCGAGCTGAAACGTCCTCCCGTTGGTGTGGTGTGGCAGTTAGGAGAGGGGGGTTCCAGCTCAGGTGTCGTCCACGTCACTTGACCATGGTTCAAAATTACGTGGTCCGTCGCCAAAAGCCCTCGTGTAGCTGAACAGTGCGACGTTAATATTCAATCAATCAACCGACTAGCTATATGGTAAAAATGCCAATAACGAAATTTTGGAAACACGGAATTCGATTCAAGATATATTTAACTGTTTGAAGAAGCTGACTCCTTCTATTATAACCATATTTTCATCTACCTATGCTTGCGAGTCATTTTCAGAGATGGATGAAATTATAAAGGTTCGCTTAGAAATCGTTTGACAGATGACTCCAATTCAGCATGCATTCTACTAAAAGTAACTTCTTACAATCCTATTATGTTATTTGCCATCTATAACTTGCAACAACAGAAGTCACACTAATGTTACTTTAATTTTCATTACACGTATAACTAAAACATTTACTTCTATACAGTGAGAAAAAGTTGTTTTTTTTCGTAGTGAATAAAGAGTTTTGTGAGTTGTTCGTATTTAGTTTTATTATTTTCTCAATAATCACACGTCAAAATTATTTCACTGCACCTTTATACCTAAACATTAAACATTTTCTTTCGAAAAAGGGCACGTTGATCCATAAAGGTTCGCCACCCCTGGTATATCCCATTAGTCCTGCATCACAGAAGAGGGAAAGCAGGATTCTAGGAGGCCCAAAGCCTGATTGACACCAAGTACGTATCGTTTTGCAATCCTTTGTAAGATCCGACTTGGGGTCCAAAACCTGACTTTGAAGGGGTGGGAACCCTAATATTCTCCGTTACGTCAGTGGTTCTGGTGCCACTGGACACCCCTTGTGTTGGGTTGATGCATGTTAAATTTATTACGGCTCGAAATCCTCTCATTGGCCTGGTGTGGAAGCCTGGAAAGCGAGGTACCACCTCAGGTGTTGCCCTCATCACTTGACCGTGACTTAAAATTATGAGGTCCGTCGCCAGCAGCCCTTGTGGTGCTTCGCAGTATGACGTGATTAAGCAAACAATATCGCATTGTTCACGTTTTTCTTCTTTAAATATTAAGTCCTTTAATGATTGTCTGCTTGTGTATTCTGCAATTCGTTCTATAGTAACAGTGCTTCTCATACTTTCAATATTTGCAACCCAATTTTCAGTCATAATCTTCATCGCGCTCCCCATCCATACAACAAGCATTGTATTGGATACAATAACAATGGACCTCGACGTAAAGCTGCAATACAACTTTGATTATAAGCCACACAAGTTATCAAGATAAATATTAAATTTTGTATATGACAAGCTCATTGGAGTCAGTATCAGTGGCGCACACAAGGGGTGTCCTAGGTCCGGACCCCTCCTAAAGCCCTTGATTTTTTTCCCGGTGGATTATAATTTTAAGTATATAATACGTAAAATTTAATTAAATATTTGTTTTTAATGATTAATTTTATAAATTAATACTAATTATTTATTCAATAATTAGTTTTTTATTGTTTTTTGTTCCTAAAAATCGACAAAATCAAAAGGAGCATGACACAAGAATGGTGGACTTTCGACCCTGGACCCCTCCCCTTGGAAAACTTCTGTGTGCGCTACTGGTCAGTATATATATATATATATATATATATATATATATATATATATATATATATATATATATATATATATTATATTATATTATATATATATATATATATATATATATATATATATATATATATAAATGAAATAAGAAAACTTATAGTGCCATATTTTGTCGTGGCGAGTGGTTGATTTTAAATGTGGCGAACCACAAAGGTAGGGAGTGGCTGGTGGTGTGTGAAGGATACTGTATTACGACAAGGTTGATCACATATTTTATGGAAATGATGAAGCAGTCTTGAAAGTTAATCCAACTTATTGCACTTCTTGAAACATATAGCATATTACAAATATAAAGATTGGACGTTACATCACAGACAAGGACAATCACAAACACACAAAGCACGGCAGCCGGCTGACTACATGTTTACAGAGAAGAGCAGAGAGGCTGGAGCAGAAGAGAGCGTGCGATTTCCAGATCTCGGTATTTATAGACAGCGGGATGTCACGTGATTCTAGGAGGTGGATGGGGATAGTTTCAAAAGTCCCCGGTAGGCGGGTAACCAATTACAATAATTACATGGTTGTCCTGAAGGACTGGACATTAAATAATTCAAGAGCTATTACGATTAAGTTAATAGAGTTATTACACACACACACATATATATATATATATATATATATATATATATATATATATATATATATATATATATATATATATATATATATATATATATATATATATATATATATATATATATACAGTAAGACCCCGCTTAACGCTGTTTCGTTTGCGCTGTTTCAGCTTAACGCTCTTTTATTTCAATTGTGGGATTCCCCGAAATTGCACGCAGCGTTTTCCGATATCCAAAGCAATTTATCTGTGTTTCTTCTATCCTGCGGTGTTATACTAACGTATTTTTTATCGTTTCAAACATTTGTTGACGTTATTGTACGTATAATTTATATAATAAAACGATTGCTATAGTGACAAATGTTATGATTTTTAGATTTTATCATGGGTTGGTAATAAAAATACGAAATTAAAGCAACAAGAAAAAGCATTTCACTAGAAACTAAAATGCAAGTGATTAGAATATTAGATACTGGTGAACGTCAATGTCAAATTGGTGCTGCATTGAATTTGGCAACTTCAACAATAAGGACCCTTTTTAAGAATAAAGAAAAATACTGTGATCGGCAACTGTGCAACAACGACAAGCTCTGTAACTAGAATTACCCGTTCTAGAAACAATACAATACAGGAAATGGAAAAACGATTTTCTATATGGATTGACGACAAAATTGCACGCAATATGCCATTAAACCAATCTACCTTCCTGATAAAAAGGAGCAAAATTGGAAATACGGAAGAGACTGAATGATCCGAAATGCAAACATACTGACTTAGAATTATTTATTTTTATATGTATATTCTTTTATTATGTTTAAATATTTGTAAAATAAATAATTTTTTGTTTATTATTATAAAAACATAATTAATAAATTTAATTGTAAAATACCTGACCAATTTTCTACCCATCTTCCCCTAACCCCATTATTTGCATGATGAGATAATCTCGTTTAACGCTGTTTCATATTGCGCTCTACTTTGATGGAACGTATACCCCTGCGTTATAAGCGGGGTCTTACTGTATATATATAAGTACTGATGAATTAATTTTCAAATTCTTCTACAGTACTGATACATTTTATACGTATATTCCATCAGTATAAATGCGTATTTTATTACTTACTATTATATTAGAATAAATTTTATTTTGCTTCTTTTCAGTAAATTAGTAATTTTCAATTTTCTTTAAATAATCTTATCTTTTTGACTGTTCGATATGCTCGCGCTCTTGTGTAGGGTTACCATGCCCCCTATGGGAGCGTGACCCACAGTTTGAGAAACGCTGTATAAGCTTCAAACTCTGCTGTGTGCTGTGTTTAGATATTTTTTCATAAATTTGATAACTTAAAATAAAAAGAATTAAGGTATCCGACTACGTTTGGAACCGTGATTTTTTTGCAAAAGCGTATAAATGGATAATATTTATGATATTTAGTGTCACTTAGATTGGAAAATGTTTATAAAATTGTTTTAAAAATAATAGAATAAAAAATTATTTAAGTACAATATTTTGACAAAAAATGAACATAGAATGACCCATTTTCAAAATATTCTCCCTTTGTAAAAAATGCTTCTATTATAACAATATTTTGCCTATATACAGCTCAGACCTTTGTACAGAGGCTCAACTAGAATTTTTTAAATATATAACTTAGAAGTGGGTTTATCCATGTTTTACGACAACAGAGGGGAGAAATTTTAAGAAAAAAACGCCGATAATTGTTTCAATTGGTTGTAACTCTGAAAAAAATATGAATTTTTCAAAAATAATAGTTGAGCCTCTGTACAGAGGTCTGCGCTATATGCAGGCAAAATATTATTATATAATAGACGCATTTTTCACAAAAGGAGAACATTCTGAAAAAGGTTATTCTAAGTTAATTTTTTGCCGAAATACTGTATTTAAATAATTTTTTTGTCAAAATGTCCTTATAAAACAATTTTATACATGTATTCTAATCTAAGTGACACTAAATATCATGAAAATTATCCATTTATGCGCTTTTTTAAAATCACGGTTCCGAACGTAGTCGGATACCTTAATGGCTTACTCAAGTGTTATCAAGTTTTAAACTCAATAAACTTGTATCTGAATTTATTTTGAAATTTATTTATTTATTTTTAGTGATATTTTTATATCCAAGATCATTAATTTAAATATTTCTTCGTGTTTTTTTCTTTCTGACAATAGCTTTGGATATCTTCTGATTCTATATGAGAGCAAAATTATTCTACAAGAGAACTCTATAATATATAGTACAGTACAATAAATATATTCCAAAATCATACAGAAAATGTTCGCTATTCTCCTTAGGGCTTTTAAAATTCACAAAGCGTCACGGCACAAAATAGATGTCTTCTTTCAGGGGTGTCAACTGAGATGAACTTTTTGATGATGTTTCTGCTGACGACGACATGGCTCTATATGAATAAATTCAAAGTTATCGTGCACGAATATGTAAATAAATGTGTTTCTTGAACATGGATATACAAAATGTAAATTATTATGAGTAAAACCCAAAAGAATTCCTGAAACACAAGCTCTTGTACGTGTTTTTCAACACAAGACGCCGAACATCATTTTCTTGGAAACACAGTATCTAGAAAGTAAATGTTACAATAATGTCTTGGGAAAAATTAAATTTTTGTTTCTGTGAAGCGTGCGCTGATTTTGTCTCGTAACTTCCTGTTAGAAGTTCTCAGCACGGGAGGGAAAACTTCGTCTGGCCGAAACATTTCCTGTTAGACTGAAAACCAGAACAGAAACTACGCTTCGAAATATTCATTCAAGGGTTGCCACATTTTAAGAAGTTAATTAAAAATTTTCAAAACAGTGGAAATAATAAACGCCAATTTGGGAATGCGTAGTTGGCGAAAGCATCGAGCAATAAATGAAAAAAGAACAATTTTAACTTTGCAATATGCGCTGAATGCTAAATATTATATTTATGTATGTAATATTTAGGTATATAACATAATTTACTAGATTTTGTTTTACTTATATCATATATATTAGGTTGGGGAAAAAGGAATCCATTATTTTTAGGTGAACTTCAAGACTTGTTTTAACATGTTTCGGCTTACCAATTTTGGTCAAATATGTACCTTTTTGTTCTATAATTTGTTGCCATTTTAAAAGTAGCTTCATAATGCCTTCATAAGTCTTTGTTCCTATTGGTGAAAAGCTCTAGTAATCAGTTTCACAATCTTCGCTTGATGCCAATTTCTTATCACTAAGGAAATTTCGGAATGTAAGAAAAACATGGTAATCGCTTGGTGCCAGGTTTGGACTATATGGTGGATGCATCAAAACTTCCCAACCCAGATATTGGAGTATCTGACGAGTCACTATAGACGTGTATGGCCTGGTGGTGTCCTGATGGAACATAAGACCTCTCCCGTTGGCCCCTTCTAGCCGTTTCTGGTCAATCGTTAGCTTCAAACGGTCTAATTGTTGACAGTAGACCTCCGAATTTAGTGTTTGACCATATGGAAGCAATTCATAATAAGTGATTCCTTTTTAATCCCACTAAACACACTGTAGAACCTTCCTGGTTTGACAACCGCTTGAGCTGCTTCCATCGCTTTTTGACCACGATCGTTTTCGCACAATGTTGTCGTTTGTCAACAATTTCTCCTTCCCAGTTATCATCCTCTTAAGAAATGTGTCGATTTTATTCCGTTTGATCAAGGTTTCACAGATGGAAATTCGATCCATCATGTTTTTTGTGTTAATTGGTGTGGCGCCTAAACATCAAGCTTCTTTTTGATTTCAGATTTGTACAAATGGTCCAAAACCGTTTTATAGTCAACCTTTAGCTCCTGTACGATGCTACGATTACTAACATGGCGGTCAACTTCCATCATTTCTATGATTTTATCGACATTTTCGACGATGGGCATACGTGAAAGGAATCGACAAAACCAAAATTGCGCGTAATTGGCTATTACAGTATCGAGACCATAAACACCATTCACAATTTCAGTCACTTGGCTTGCATTTTCGCCTTTATCAAAGAAAAACTGTAAAATGTACCGAATTTTTTCCCTGTGTTGGCTTCCATTTTTAACACTCGGTACCTCACAACTGAATGAACCAAACAAAAAAACAGTAAAAGAATTTTTTTAGCGCGAAATGTCACCGTTCCAACGTGCATAAATCTGAAACTGTTCGATCGATATTTTACGAGATGTCCATCACCACAGCCATCTACCGAAAAAATATATATAATGGATTTCTTTTTCCTCAGCCTACTATATATTATAGAAAACATATTTAGAAGACTCATAAATCAAATTAAAGAATTCTCTCTTGAATTCATCAAAAGTTTTAACAAAAATTATGAAATTTTATTTTATAATCACATTCAGCTTTATTTTACTACGTTTTAATAAATTTAGATATACTTTAAAATGATCACTTTTAAACCCAAATTTAATCCTTGGCACATCGTTTTTCTCGTGTGGGTGTTCCCACCCCCTCCTTTCTCGTTTATGGCCACAGTAGCTTAGGGGTAACAAACTTCTGGCTGGCATGTCATGAGTTCTAAGTCCTGATGCTACTGAAGACCCATATAGCAGAGGAATAATGCACTTTAGTCTTTTGTCGTGGCTCAAAGTCCTTACGTTGGTGTGGTGTGTATTTTGAAAAGGGGGTGGGGCAGACTCATGTGTTATCCTCACATTTGACCGAGACTCAAAATTGAGGTCTGTCACTAATATCCGTCATGTTAATTTGCCATGAATTTGTTGTGGCTTAAATTCTTCACCTTCGCATGGCGTGTAAATTTGTGTGGCTACAGCGGACGTGGTTAGAGCGAACACTTTAAAACTCATCGTGGTTAGAGCGGACACATCCCCTCTTAGAACAGATTCGATTATCGAATTACAAGGATAAATACATTTTGCCAATCAAATTTAATTATTTTTATTCAATTGTTAATATATTATAGTGTGAATACATTTTAAACATGCCGCGCGGAATGTAATTAAAAATAAAAACTTTCAGAGAAATATTTAAAAATTAATAGTAAGTAACAGTATAATGAAGGGTATGGACAAAATTCAGGGATTTTGCATTTTGGAGTCAAATAAATATTAGAACAGGTGCAAGTGCCATTACATTAATCAGTTTCATTAATGTAAGTTAAAATAAATACTAGAAGTAAAATACAAGTAAATAAATACTAACTATATATATAAAAACCTTTATTATAAAGGCATAAACATCATTTACCATTGGATTTAGTCCAACCTACAAAGCTTAAAGATTTTAGACGTTTTTCTAAATTGTTTGACGTTTCGAATTTTTTTAGGATGTTTTCAATTCTTTCATTGCATCTGTTCTAATATTTATTTGACTCCAAAATGCAAAATCCTTGAAATTTGCTCATACCCTTCATTATACTGTTACTTACTATTAATTTTTAAATATTTCTCTGAAAGTTTTTATTTTTAATTAGATTTCGCTATGCTTAAAATGTATTCGCACTATAATGTATTAACAGTTTAATATAAATAATTAAATTTGATTGGCAAAAATGTATTTATCCTTGTAATTCGATAATCGAATCTGATCTAAGATGGGGAAAATGTGTCCGCTCTAACCACGATGAGTTTCAAAGTGTCCGCTCAGACCACGAAATATTATGTGTCCGCTCTAACCACGTCCGCAGTAGCCACGCCACCATTTGGACAGGGGGTGGAAGCTTAGGTATTATCCTCATTGCTCGTCCGTTTCATCACCAGTAGCCCTAAAGCAGCTTTAAAGTGAAACATTGATAAAACCACGAATCAGTTCCAAAACAAGATCTATATCAACTGGGTTTACTCCAAAATAGACAAATACCAAAGTTCCACAATACCTTTCTCTTAAATTATTTTCTTATATATTGTTATTATCCCACGTTACAGTAAATCGAACATCTTATCGTTGTTGGTGGTTTATCAGGAAACGAAAGAATTTATAAGCATAAACAACACAATGCCGTTATAACGCTTGAGTGTTCTTGAAAATTGAAGGGTTAAAACAGAAATAACGTTATCTGAAACTTTTGCCCAATAGTAACTGATAAGTAAAATATGCGAAAGGTCACGGATATTTATCTATGCATTAAAAAAAGGTTATTCTGAGAATATTTTGGGGGAAATTTTTCCATTTCAAAACGGATGTCGATTATAAGGATCTCGTCTTTCAGCCATTTTGAAATCCTGAATGTAATGTTGCTCTTATGGAATTTTACTTTACTCCTCAAATTTAAGTTACTTTATTTATTTAACTGCTTTAATAAATTACTTCCAAAAGTGTTAAGAATATCAAAACGGCTTCTGTAAAATTAATCTCATCCTTTTAATGAGCGTTTTGAAATAAAACAGTCGAAATAAAAATATAAATATCACAGAAACTTTCATTATCTTTTAGTTTTTTGGATGTACTTTATTCCTGAAGTCAAATAAATTCAATGAACTATATTTAAAGAAAACAAAAATTCCATGCAATTACTAGTGATGGACCGTGTAATTTTGAACTTTGATCAAACACACGAGGACGGAACCTGAATTAGCACTTTCTTCTCCAAACTACCACACGGTACCAAAGTGAGGGCTTTGAAGCTTGATAGATCTAACGTGCAATATATTTGATTTCTGTTAACGCCGTACTGCAAAGTAATGCAAGGGCTTTTCGCAACGGACCTAGTAATTTTGAACCTTATCAAGTTTCGAGGTCGCGACATCTGAGTTGGTAACCCCTTCTCCATACTTCCACACCACTCCAATATAAGCACTTTGAAACTCAACAGATCTAAAGTGCATTAACTCTTCTATATAGTATGTATTTAATGGTACCCACACAACCCATGATAGGAGAGGAGTAACATCATCCACGAGTTCGCCTTGAAGACTATTACCCGTTTTCTTGGGTGAAATCGTAGCTTGAACTGATAACTTAAGAATCCGTGACTTTTCAGTCAGGTTTTTGTTATGTGTTGTCTATTTAATTGTGTGAAAATCTGACAAGCAGATACACAAACATAACAAGTTCCTCTACACAGCGAGTCTTCAGTGGCACCAGGACTCCAGATGGCAACAAAGTTGTCTGACCATCATTAGTAGGATACCGTGGGTCACTTAACTGCATCAAATTAAAAATTTTAAGTTTTTCCCCGTATTTCTTTTACAATAACCGTAAATAAATTTCGAATCAATATCTTCTTAGTAGTGGATTTTGTTCCCAAATACAAATTTAAACTTGTACCGAAACAGAAAATCTATCCGAAAATCTACTCTGTCCAAAAATGACCGCAATTATTATGCATCTGATTAATAATAGGGAACTAGTTTGATATCACGAGGCATGAGCCAAGTTGTTTATGTTCGCCAAGATGGTCGGTAACATTACAATATGGTTAGTTTGATATTTTTGCAGTTTTTGGAATATTTCAAGTTTTCAGTACTTTTTAATTGTTATTCCTTATAAATTTTATATATATTATATAATTATTTTATTAATAATATAACATAAAAATACAATTATTATTATATGTAATAATAATATTCGTTATTTATAATTGCTTTTTTATTATATTTATAAATATTATTACATGTTACTTATTTATAATTATCATGCTCTTTATTTATAATTATTATGTTCTTTATTCATAATTATTATTCATTTATAATAATTATTATTTTATTATTCATTTATAATAATTATTTTATATTATTCATTTATAATTATTAATATGTTATTTATTTATAATTTTACGTTATATGAGTATTCTTATGTGTAATTTTTATAATATTACAATACGATGATTTTTCTTTTTTTATATAATTACTATTAAATTATATTATATGATTATTATATATAATAATTATTATTAAATCATACTATACGAATATTATATATAATTACTATTAAATTATAATATTATTATATATTGCATAATATTATTAGTACATGTTACTTTTATTATATTATATTGTTATTCATTATTTATTAATTGATCTTGGTTATTCTCAATCTCCTTCTATGCTCTTCTTTTGAAATATATTTCATTGTATTTCTAGACAATTCTTTAAAATTATCGTTCTGACGTTGTAATACCTCTAGGACACCATCTTGGATTTCATTCCAGCGACAAGCGCTGCTTGGCGTGATTCCTTTTTCGCGTCAAGCAGCACTTGGCGCCTTTCCCCTTCATATCAAACTAGCACTAATAACAGAATGGAGGAGGAAGCCTTCCGACGATCAACACGAAGATTATGATAGGAAATCACTTAAAAGCAAAGCAATAAACTCAAAATAAATAAGGAAATAAACATTTTCAACAATTAGGCTCGAAAAAATATTTTGCACTGTAAATTGTTTGAATTTTGCTATTTTAAAAACCGATCAGCATGAAGTACAGGTTGTTGTCGAATTCGACCTAAAAATTCAGAATGGTGATAATAGGCAGCATAATCACCATAGAACGTGGGGTTGCAAACCACATTGAGTCGGTGCAATTTACAAAAATAGTTATGAAGGATGTCATGTACAGTGGGACTAAAAAGGGCAATATTCGACGTAAGAACAGTGCAAGTTTATCCATTAGGCACTTGGGGCGGCACCCAGTGGCCTGGGGTGCCCCAAACAAGCTGGACCTAGCCGGATCCAAGAGCGCCTCCTTGGATCCGCCAGTGTGAAAGGGAGCCCGTATATCTTCTGTGCCCAGGGCCCGAAATTGGCTTAAACCAGCACTGGGTAAGAAATACATTTATTAGAGGTAAATCATGTTTTAAATACGAATAATGAGCCCCTGATTGACGTCAGAGATTCAACGACGGGATTGTCATGGGAATTGTTCGAAGTTGCGGTTACATAGGTCATAGCACAGCCAACTCCGACGGATGAAGGGTTGTCCTATGCGTTAAAACAAATCCGGTGCGCTGGCAAAGTCAGCTAAAGCGACGGCGATCCATGCCGCGAGATCCTCTACTGTAGTCATCGGCGTCTCATACACAAGCGGTTTCAGATGGCCCCAGAAGAAGAAATTTAAGGGGTAGGGTTCGGGGAGCATGGAGGCCAAGCAACAGGTCCACCGCGTCCAATCCACCTCCCGGGATATGTAGCATGGAGGGGGTTGTGCACCACAATCGAAAAACGTGCTGGTACATCAGCATGCATGAACCACTCGCTCTGGTGCGCAGTACTCCTTGCATCAGCTCTGGCAGAAGTGAGAAATTTGCAGACGTGAAGATTTCTTCAATCTTACCAAGGCGTTCTTAATCCTCGCAATGGTTTGGATACTCCCCTCGTCTGTCTGATCGTCCTCCCGACATCTACTAATATTGCAATTTTCAGGGAATAAAAGGGGTTTGCACCCCTATGCTCTATGGCAGCGGTCGCCAAAGTGGGGGTCCGTGAGAACATTTCGCTGGTCTCCAGAAAAATGTAGAATATACTTACTCATCACGTTAAGTTATGTTTTAAGATGCATTGAAACATAATTCAATTCATAAAATTACTTGAACACTTATAAAAATACTACTTCACACATAGAATAATAACGCCACGGGGTAAATAAGTAGTACTGTTTAGCTCGTCTCGTCTCGCGCTCTCTTCTAATGTTTCACTCTGCTGTATGTCACATATATACGAGAATATCAATTAAGGTATCTGGCTACGTTCGGAAACGTGATTTTGCAAACGCGTATAAATGGATAATATTTATGATAGAAAATATAGATTAGAAAATGTATATAAAATTATTTTAAGAATATTATTATCATAAGAAATTATTTAAGTACAATATTTTGAGAAAAAATGAACATAAAATGAAAATTTTTCAAAACGATCTTCTTTTATGAAAAATGCTTTTATTATAATAATATTTTGCCTGTATATAGTTCAGACCTCTCTACAGAGGCTGAACTAGAATTTTTGATATATATAACTCAGAAGTGGGTTTATATATATCCATGTTTTATGACAACAGAGGGGAGAAATTCTAAGAAAGAAACGTCGATAATGATTTCAATTGATAATAACTCTGAAAATGATGTGAATTTTTCAAAAATCTTAGTTGAGACTCTCTAGAGAAGTCTTTACTTTATATAAGCACGCACACACACACACACAAAATATTATTATTATAGAAGCATTTTTTATAAAAGGAGAACATTTTGAAAAAAAATTATTCTAAGTTAATTTTTTGCCAAAATATTGTATTTAAATAAATTTTTTTGTCCTTAAAACAATTTTATACATGTATTCTAATCTAAGTGACACTGAATATCATAAAAATTATCCATTTATACACTTTTTTAAAATCACGGTTCCGAACGTAGTCGAATACCTTAAAGTATTTAAAGGTGGGCTTACAGACGTAATGTGTGTGTGAGTTCAATAAAAAAATATATATATTCAATATATTAGTTGGGTTATTAAGGAAGTTTGTGTTGTGTGTGTGTTTTCTTTTGTATATATGTATTGGCGTGCTCTTTTATGACAGGTATGATCTTAAGCATGCGCACACATATTTTCTTTTATTTGATATTTATTGGGATGAAATTAGTTTGATTTTTCTAAATTTCTTCTCTTTTATTTTTGATTTCATAATTTAGTTTCAATTTATAGTTTCATTTTTATTAACTAGTTACTTTTTATGTAATCTTAGATCAAAATTTTCTTATAAATATATTTAACACTTAAAAAATCCCATTAGTGATCTGCGGAATTTAAATTATGAATTTACTGGTCACGTGAGGTCAAAAAAGTTTGGTGACCGCTGCTCTCTCTGTGGTGTGATTTATCATCCCCATGCTGTCTACTATCACTCCTCTAAATAAACGGTCGAATTCGGGAGCATCCTGTATATTTGAACTATAACTCGTCAAATAATTTTTATTTGCACCCCCCTCTTGTATTGTTCTTTTTTTCTGTATCTCCTGAAAAACTTATGTCTGTCTGAAAACTATTTTTGCCATATTTTTATCTATTTAACCCTTTATCTACCGACGTGAGCGCGGTACTTATAAGTACCACTCACTTTAAAATAACATAGAATAACCAATTTTTCGAAAATTCTTACAATACTTTACGGGAATATTCTTTGAAATCCACTCTCCCAAGATAAATGGCAGCACGGATTCTATGATGAGTATTTTAGCAGTGAAGGTGAATAGTTTTATAGCAGAAATTGCGTTTTCCTCTGACGGCGTTTTTAGCGAATTGCAAAGATCATCATTTTTGTCCCGAAAAAAATAGTTAATGTCAAAATTTAAGTGTCTTATTTTTTTTTGTATGTTAATGAGGACCTTAGAAAATGATTTGACTCTTTATTTTAAGTGAACAGTGTATATAATTAATTTTACAGTGGAATATCTTAAATTAATTAATTAGCTCTAACGGATTCAATTTCCTAAAGTTGAGTGTTTTGTTTATGTATATCCCTTAATTTTCAATGTAGTGATCCAAAAAAAATTGCATGAAAAAAGACTACAGTAAATCATAATGCGGTAGATAAAGGGTTAAAAAAAGGTCGCGGTAACCAAGTGGTCGTAGTCGTGAACTCTGGCTTCTGTCGAAGTCCTGTTGCCACTGAAGACCAATTATGAAGAGGGGCTGGTTAAATTTGCCGAGGACCTGTCTTGAAGGGGTTTGGTGAGTGTGGTGTCAATTTAAGTGTCATGCACTTGACCACTAATAAAACTGACTTCCGTCGCCAATAGTATCCGTGTTGCTTCGGAATGTGGTACAGTAGAATCCCGAAAATTCGGCAATCGATAACCCCTTAGCAGTAGCGCACAGAAATTTTCAGGGGGTCCAGGGGTCGAGGCCACCATTCTTGTATCATGCTCCTTTGCTGATTTTTGTCGATTTGGGGGCAAAAAACAGCAAAAAACTAATTATTGAATAAATAATTAGTATTAATTAATAAAATTAATCATTAAAAACAAATATTTAATTAAATTTTACATATTATATACTTAAAATTATAATCAATCGGAAAAATCAAGGGCTTTGGGTGGGTTGGATTTAGGACACCCCTTATTGTGCACTTTTCCACTTTAAGAGCTATATCCTCCAAAACGTACTATCACATTATCATCAGAAAGTGAGAATCCACCTTCCCCTGAAAGAAGCATCTTACATACTTCAAAGTGTCAAAGTTAATGAAAAAAAGAAAGAAAAATGCCAAAAAATGCTGAAGTTGAGGGAAAAGACTTGCCCGCCTAAATGTATAGGAGGAAGGGAAGGAATACCAGACATGTGTTCAAAATCAACTTATTTATTGATCAACCAAATTAACAACACTGATTCACTTAAATTAAAGAAGAGAATGTCTCAATATGAACAATACAAATGGAACAATAGCGAGATGCACACGAATTATACGAAAACTATATGAATATCGCGACCACTTTAATATTTGGGATCAATTAAATTATCTCACTTAGCTTAACGTTACTTTAGGTATAGTAACCAATCGTCACTTTAAATCTTCGCCTATTTATAATATTGGAAATATTCAATAATTTGTAGTGATACCTGATCAGTAGCAATCTGCCTTGTGATATGGCCGATCTTTGTCGACTTCATCGTGGGGTTTTCAACGTAAGTTAGAGGATTATTGGAAGTTCTCAGAAATGAAAAGAGAGACATTTTAAAATTCTTAATATGACTTTTTATTTAAAGAGTTTTAACTTAAATTACTTATAGTGAACAGAAACTTATATTAAGTGAGATAAACCAAACACGCATGTAGTTAACACAGATCACTTAATTGGATCACTTATCTATATAATTATATATTATCCGCCTACTCTCAATCCAAACCAATAATATTTCGAATTCGGAAAATAATCTTCCCTGTGAATTCCAAAGCAACGGTCCAATCAACTGGATATTCAGCTATGCTCGAGGTGCAATGGTATGCCTTACAGCGTAAATGGCGAAATGTCCGTGATTCTTGGGTAGGCCGTCAAATTACACTTCTACCTTTCTACATTGAACTTTCTCAATTACCATCCGCTTACTACTGGCGCTTTAAAGGCTCTCATATTTGCATCTACCTTTCGTTTCACTTCTTGGATTTGGATTTGGAGTTGCCATTAATCTTGGCCCGTCAAAGAACACAGAGGTTATGTTAGAGAGAAGGACAGTAGTCATTTACAACCTGACTCTGGCTTCTTTTCTCTCCTTCTCTTTTGGTACTAGCTAAAGAAACCCCTATATATAGTAGATTTAATTTGAATATCATGGTTTCTTCTTCAGAAGGGTTGGTTGTGAATAAACGTGAATGATAGGCCAAAGATTTCCCAAGAGGATTAGTGGAAGGTGCGCGAATAGATCCTTCACAGAGGACACAGTACAAGCTTCTAAAATATGCAGTGAGGGGCTAAAGGCTGTCGAAATCCCCTTTCAGTATTTTAAACAACAGCCGTGCGTCGGTAACGGACTTACTGTTCTTTTGTCGTCTTCGTGATGAAGCAGCAAAGTGCAAAACAAAATGAAAAACAAACTCCAGAACCACCACCCTACCCAAGCACTTCGCTAGGTGCTTCCCTGTTATAAGGTGCTATATCTTAAGCCATACAAGGTATGTTTGATCAGGTAAATTACTGTATACAATGTATTCATTAATTTTCTTTTTATGCAGTAAATTCTCAATGCCTTCATAAAATATGTACTTTTCCATAGTTTAACCCTTTATCTACCGCATTACGATTTACTGCAGTTTTTTTCATGCAATATTTTTTTTTGAATGACTACATTGAAAATTAAAGCATATACATAAACAAAATACTCAACTTTTGGAAATTGAATCCGTTAGAGCTAATTAATTGATTAAAGATATTCAACTGTAAAATTAATTATATACACTGTTTACTTAAAATAAATGGTCAAATTGTTTCCTAAGGTCTTCATATATTAACATACAAAAAATAAGACACTTATCTTTTGACGTAACTACGTATTTTTCGGAACAAAAATGATAATCTTCCCAATCCTCTGAAAACGCAATTTCTGCTATGAAACTATTCGCCTTCCACGCTAAAATACTCATCATAGAACCCGTACTGCTATATATCTTGGAAGAGTGGATTTAAAAGAATATTCCTACTAAGTATCGTCAGAGTATTCGTAAAAATGGTTATTCTATGTGATTTTAAAGTGAGGGGTACTTAAAAGTACCGTCGGTAGATAAAGGGTTAAGGGTATTTGGGCAGTTTATTTTCTCTGTTTATTCTCAAGCAAAAAAAAATACATACAAGTGTAGGAAAATATTTTCTGAGGAAACACTCCTTATTCTTTTTTTAATCCCATTTTCCATAACCCGGTATTTTCCCAAACTCGGCCACCCTTCGATCCATATTAGGCCGAGTCTTCTGGACTCTACTGTATTAATGAACTATCAATTCACAGCCTTAGTTGTTTATAAATCAGGGATTTCTTGTGATGTTAACAATGAAGTTGACAATTTCGGATGAAAAACTGTCCTTTTTTTTATTACAAAATTGAGGATGTTTTTAAGATAAAAAATTTTTTTAATGTATCGAGGATTAAATATAAAGTTACATTATTTCTCAAAGAAATTTTTAATTCTTTAAGTAAATAATATGTAGAAAATTAACACTCACATATTCCCATGGTTATCAACTACATTTATAACAAGTAATATAAAAAAAATTTAAGTCAATTTCTACTTAGGTCAACAAAAAAAAAAATTTATTTTAGTTACACACACGTTTTATTAAATAATTACAATTAATACACACACACAAAAATAAGTATATATATATGACAATCACAATATCAAATGGCAAAATAGAAAGCTATTTTCCTTGTAATTTTCCATTCTATATATGGTGTTGGACTATTGTTTGTTACTATTTATTCATTAATTACATTTAATTATTAAAGCCCGTTTGTAAAAGAAATTACATCCTCCTCAGAAGTGAGGCCATCAGGGTACAGGATGCGAACCTTCGACCTTTGTATCAAGTCCAACGCGCTATCCATTTGCTTTTCTGGGGACACAACGAGCAATTTTTCTCTTTATATATGCTTTTGGACTATTTTTTTGTTTATTACAATTTATTCATTAATTAAACTTAATTAATGAATTAATATTTGAAAGTCCGTATTAACATCAAATGCCATCCACTGCAAGTTTAAAAAAATGTATTTGAACTTGAGAGAATGAATAAAAAGTATTTTATTAATGATTAAAAATTCAAACAAAATATATATACATAGGGAGAGTGTGAACTTATAAAAGGAATGGAAAAAAGGTGGTGCAACAAACTTTTTGTCGAGGTAATTGATAACTTCTGTGAATTATAAGAAGGGTGAGATAGTATCTTTTAAAGTTTGGAGAAATCACCTGATAGACAATAATCGCGGAATTAAGTTTAAGAATAATTGAATTCATTTGATATAACCGGACATCTCACCACAGTTTTCCGTGAATTCAATCTGGTTGTTCGAAAAGTAAACTATCAATTGATTCTCGAAAACAGCAGAAGAAAGTTGAAAGTAAGCCAAAGAGGTGTGGTTGGTGATATTCATATTTAGGTGATAGTATTCATCGTTATCTACTGCAATTCCGCTTTGTTATCATTATATAAGTGCGGTATTATGTGATTATAGTATATGACATCTTTTTTTCTTTTTTTGCATTTTTTTTGGCTACTTTCTTTGGCGCCAAAGAACGATATCTCATTAGCATTAGTTTTTTTTTTATTTTCGCGCTTTTTTATTTTAAAAAAAAATCTTATTATGTTATACATTTCATACGTTATTATTTTTCAATTTTTAAAGGTTGTAAATAAGTTAAACAAAATTTATTAAAAAAAATGAAATGTTTTAATGTATTTTTTGATGATTGTAATCTATATTTAAACTGGAAAACAAAAAGAATTGTCAGAGTTACATTAATAAAATATATTTTTCTCCATAAAAATTTACTTATTTTTTTTTTCATACGCGATTTAAAAATAGTTTCATTTTATTAAAATTATTCGGTAATTTAAGAAAACGTGTTCTTCCACTTTTTTTTCTAAAAAACAACAGAAAGAAGAAAAAAATTTCTCAAATTATCAGAATTGGCTTTCACGAAAAACGCGTGATTTAATAAGAAAAACAAATATTTATTACTAAATAAACACATATTATGATAAAGACTAAAAATAAAATAAAATGAAATAATTTCACGTAAAGCTGTTTTTCAGAAATTCGTATCTATTCCCAAATGATCAGATACGGAAATTACTTTTATGTTATTTCTAATACCGAAAGAATGCCGCCAAGAAAATATAATCAAAAAAGGAGAAAACATATATTTGAAGACCTTATTAGGAGAGAATTACAAAAACAGCAAAAATTCAAGTTAATTTTTTTAAAAGCAAGATTAATATCTTCAATAACTTATAAATAGCATTACTGTTAAAAAAGAGTGTGATCGCCAAAAATGAAAAAAATAGAAATCTGTAAGCTAATTTTATTTTAAGACTCAAATAATTTTACATTGTCCCATTTGCACTGCCGATCCAACCCATTCTACTGGGGAAGTGATTATTATAGTTGCATTAAAAAGTATCGTGACGACTATTGGTGACAGACTCGTAATTCTTACCGACGGTCAAAGGACGAGGTCGACACTTGAGCTGGCACCCTTCTTCTACCTACCCCATCACACCAACGGGAGGACATTGAGCCTCAACATATTTAACATGTACTAGCTTCTCTACATGATAGATCTTCACACAGTGGAATCAGGTCTCGAACTCGCGACACGCCTACCATGACCACTGGGCTTCCGTAACCCTTCCGTTCTTCTGGTCTGACCCCGATAAAACTTAGGGGTTTGATGACTGGCAAATTATTTTCCCACCATACACCCCTGCATCTATGCAAGAGGGATTTTTGTGACATGGAAGCAATAGCGGCTGACGAAACCGAAGAACATATACCCAAAGTCACTGTCTCTCTCAACATTGAGGCTTTTCTCGCAGTAGTTATAACCACTCAGGGCCGGCTAGAAAAAATACTGATTTCATAACGCTCCATAAATTTAAACGGCATTTTTTTGTTTAAGAATGGTGCTTTCTCATCAAGTAATCATTCTAGATTCTTCTGGATTTTTTCGGGGCATTGATTTTATCACCCAATTTACCGATATTCGATGGTTAAAATATTATCCTCAAGGTTACTTAACATTACTGAAGAGTATCCTTTCTTGTCCTGCAAGCGATCTTTTCGGACACACTATCCTTTCGGCAGTGAAGCGAACAAAGGTCGAAAATTCTATAACGCTTTTATAAAGAAGGTACGAGAAAATAATGGAAAAAAATAAAGAAAACAAGGTGAAAATTTTTTTTAAAAGTTCATGTTGTTGTCATGACATGTTAAATATTCTAGATTTGAAGAAAAAATTCTTTTTAACTAAGATATGATTAAAATATTGACTTTTCCCCCAATAGGGCTGCATTTTAGCTGCCTAGCTTTTTGTAGATACGGTAAATCTTCAAGAGTGAAAGCCATTTCATGTTGGCCCCTTCTAGTGGTGGCCTCGCTACCAAATTTGGACTCTCGAATTCATTTTAATTTAAGCTCTCGTCGGATGCTAAATTTTGCCGTGATTTAATTTTTTGCCTAGAGTACCAGAGCTCACTTGGTACTCAAGGGATTTTTACCCGCCACATAATCTTATGATATGTGTGCCTACAATTTTCGCCTCCAGAAAAATCTAGCGACTGCAGCCAAGGTCCAACCCGCAACCTTAGGCTTACCAAGCGGGCACGTTATCTCTAAGCCACCGGAGCCGACAGTATCGACTATAATGATGTGTAAATTAGAGAAATGCTGAAATAATTATATAACTGGCTTTTGTGTGACAGATTCTATACCGATCATGATGACGTAACTATGAACGGTGGTTTTTCAGAGTTACTCTAAGAGGCGATTTATTAAGGTATCCGACTATGTTCGGAATCGTGATTTTGCAAAAGCGTATAAATGAATAATATTTATAATATTTAGTGTTACTTAGATTATAAAATGTATATAAAATTGTTTTAAGAATAGTATTACAATAACAAGATTATTTAAGGACAAAATATTTTGACAAAAAATGAACATAAAATTACCCATTTTCAAAATATTCTCCTTTTGTGAAAAATGCTTCTATTATAATAATATTTTGCCTGTATATAGCTCAGACCTCTGTAAAGAGGCTCAACTCTAGAGAATTTTTGAAATATATAACTTAGAAGTAGGCTCATCCATGTTTTACGACAACAGAGGGAAGAAATTTTAAGAAAAAAACGCCGATAATTGTTTCAATGGGTTGTAACTCTGAATTTTTCAGAAATAATAGTTGAGCCTCTGTACAGAGATCTGAGCTATATACAGGGACAAAAGGCTATTATAATGAACGGTTTTCACAAAAGGAACAACATTCAGAAAAAAGGTTCTAAGTTAATTTACTTAGAAATATTTGTATTTAAATAATTTTTTTTTGTCAAATGTTCTTAAAACAATTTTGGTAGCTACATGTATTCTAATCTAGAAGGCACTAAATATCATAATTATCCATGTATGCCACTTTTAAGAATAGGTTTCCAACAATGATCAGACTCTGCCTATAAGTCCACTTAAGCTCTCACAATTCGACCAAACGTACTTAATCAGTTACGCGATGATGCACGAGCAGTTGCAATCAGACAGCATTTCAGTGAAGGGAAAACCTCTGGCCAAAGTTGGTTAATTTTAACTGCCATCGTACTAGTACCATTCAACTGTTATTTATACATGGTTAATGATGTAAACAAGATGAAGATGAGTTTATTACACCACACTCTAGAACGAGAGGACTACTGGTGACTGACTTCGTAATTTTTGAAGCACAGTCAAGTGAGGAGGACGATGATTGAAATGGCAATCCATTCTCCTAACTTTCATAGCATGTAAACGTAAAGACTGAGTCAGTTCAGATTTCCCGAACATCAGCCCTTATACAAGGTGTCGAGTCTCAAATCAAATTTACTTTTTCTTCTATCAGTGCAAACACACGAGGGACAATCGGACGATGAGTGCGGTCACTATTTATACTGTATTAATATTTATCAAGTTAAGGAAGAAGCCAGGTTTACGTTTAACCTATTTAACCAACCACGCTTTTGAAGTTATACAAGAGCTATAGCAGACAGATCTTGTACATTTGAATTTGGATCAAGTGATGAGGACCAGGGGCGGCTCTAGGGCCGGACAAACCGGACACTGCCGGGAGCGGCATTTCGATCAAATTTGAAAAATATCAGCCCACATTATTTTTAAAAAATTTTGATACATATTTTTCTGAAATGTTATTGGGTACAATTTGGTATTTCATTTAACATATCTTTAATTTTTTCACCCTGTATATTTGTGACAGTTTTTCTTTTATGTTTCGAAACTTGGAAGGGTTTGAGGGGCAGGGAGTATATGTTAAAGGCATAAAGTTTAATATGTGTGTGTGTTTACACATACTTTTCTCCCCATTCCATGAGTGGGGTCACAAGTGACATTCCTTTATGTCAGTTCCAGCTATCTAAAGAAGGGGACAAGGGGTAATAAGAGGTTTGGGTAGATACAGAGCCACGAGGGCCTTTTATTTTTAATTATTTGAGTGTAGTTATTATAGAGAATTTCGAAACAAACGCTTGGGGTCCCCACCATTGGTGAGGCTTATTTTTCAGGAGAAATTGAACTGCTTAAATAGACGATTCCTTATCTTCCATTTCATTCGTTTGAAATAATAACAATAATTACATCCTTAATTTCAATTATTTTGAATTTTAGACTTTAAATAATATATAAAGAGAAAGAGTGAAAGGGCGGCATTTTCCATTTTTGTCCGGGGCGGCAAAACTGCTAGAGCCGGCCCTGTGAGGACGATACCGAGCTAGCACGGCACTTCTCAAATTTTCACACCAAGCTAACTTGGAGTCTTTGAACACAGATAGATTTAACGTGTACTATTTCTTCTACATGGTAAGCCTTTAGACGTCAATTATGATCCGACCGAATCAACGCACAGCACAAATCGGCCTCAAAAGAAATTTGCAATTTTTTTTAATACTGAAGTATGTAGAGAACATACTTTTCTTTCCCCTTAATGGTATGATCGACGTGAAGAGAGAGTGTAAAACAATTCTTTTATCCAGAAAGTTAAATATTTTCTTTAGGTAAAGGACGCGTGTGGGTGTCGAGTATTAAATTTCCCCCAATGTGCTCATTTCGGAATAAAAGGAGAAAAGGAAGCAATTATACGTGCTCTTAGAAAATATTACTTTTTTATTAGACATTATAACTCTTTCTACATCAATAACGTGAAATATTCATTTTTTTTTTAAAAAAAATAATAATCGATTCTTTTTGGGTCTCGTATTAGCAGCCTTAATCAATGAAAATACCCTTGGGACTAACATTTCTTTCTTGACGCTTTGTTATCTTTTGAAAAGTGAATGATTTTAACATGTGCTGCGAATGAGTACCATTAAAAAAGAGCATTTGGTTAATGACATCTTTTCATTGAGAAAATATTTAACTTCAGAAATGATGATCCGAATTTCCGATTAATTTTGTGATAACACTTTTTGAGCTCTTTTCAGAACCACTCAGTTTTTAAACCTAATTATACATCTATTATTTAAAAAAAAGTAATAAATTTGATACAAAACAGCTGAAACCGGCATAATTGTATGATTCGGACTACCAACCTTGAGACCCAGACATCTAGTGTTGCACGCTAGACAATTGAGCTGAAATTAATTAACCTAAGAGTTGGTTACTAAGCGCTTTTACTCCCTTGTAAGTGGGTGGTAGAAAGTCTTGGGGAAGGTCACCACACGCTCTCTCACGTAGAGGCAAATCGTATTTTGTTGAGACTTTCTGAGCGATCCTTTTCAGATAATGCTGTTTTATTACATCACCTATTGTCAAAGTCATTAAGAATTTTTCCGTTGACATCAAAGGCAGTCTCTAGTTGTGATGAATTTTTTTCTCGTTTATGACGTAGTCGTATATACTAAGAGTTGAAATTTAGAAATGAACTACTCTCCATAAGGTGTCATATTTTGGCTGTGCTGCACTCATGCGTTCGTTTTCTAAATCACCAATAAGGTGGAACTGTTGGTGACCTGGACTACTGTTCTTTATAACAGGTTGATTTGAACTGAACATCTCTAGGTCCGGAGACACGAGTCTTGATGTCTTTGACAAAAAAGTACAAAATGGATACATATAAAGGATATTTTGCTTTGGTTTTGATTATTCATCCAACCTAGGATAGTCAATAGAGCCACACAGTCTACCACTGACAGCAAAATGAGTTTTCAATCTCCATAGTTCCCACTCTGACGAAAGCCAAGAAAGAAGCAAGAACGAACATCGTTACTGACACTACTCAATCTTTCCCTCTCCATTTGACTGACGTTGTAACCAATTAATAAAATTTCCTGTTAGAGGACTAAGACGTTTCAACGGTCATATAGCTTCGTGTGGGAAAGTATTCAAGACTGGACAATCCAACGCTTATGTTCTAAGGCAAGTCAACCTTGATTTCCTCTTATCCAGCCGGCAGGTGACTGGCGCAGTTCCCATCCCAATTTACGGTTTCAAAGTCCACCGCACAAGGGGTGACAAGGACCAATGGCTGAATAGTAATCGTGTCTAAGTCCAAACAGAAGTGATTCTGCGTAATGTGAGGCTTGGAAAGGTATGACATACTCCATCTTCAGAGATGCTTCTACACGCTTCAACACTCTACGACGCTCCAACATAAGCTCCCAGACTTTCTCTCAGCCTGGTTTTTCCAAATGGGCTTGTACACTCTCACACCTATAGTGACCTATTAAGGCTCTAGATGATGAGCATGACAATGTCGTACTAACGCAGCCTTCTCATAAGTAATCCTGCATTACCAGCACTTCAATAGTGCTGCATCATAACACTCCCTCTTACAGCAAACCATACTTCCATCCAAAGCAAAGCAACTTCGCAGATATATTGTTGAGAGTCAGATTGCGAGCCAGACGCCTTCTGAAAGCAACCGGTCTGCTTAAACAACTACTTCACTCATTAATTGTAAATATGTCAACCGTTGTAGCACATTATAGTCATTCTTACAGAGGAGCAATGATCTGAAATGAGTTGAGGCATGAAAGTGTTCTTCCTCCTCCATGCAGAAAGAGCTAGAATACTATTTTGTTATATGTTGTGAGAGGTGTCCTTTTCATAAATTTATCTTTTATGCATTGTAGAACTTTGTAAACTACTAAAAAAAATTTTTTTCATTATTGAGTAATAACATTAATTATACATTTGTACAGTAATTTCGAAGACAATGTAACATTTGAAAGATTATCATAGAGAATTTCTGATCAAATTACGTCATAAGTAAAAAAATGAATAATTGAGTTGCCTTATTTTTGTTTTCTAATTTTAAAGGAATTTTTTAATAAATATTTGGAGTAAAACTGCATATACTCTTTTCAATTATTTCATTATTACAATAGTTTATTACGATATTCAAGGGTTTTATGTAAATATGTGTTCATCTGAAATTTTATTAATGATGCTCATAATATGTATAGTATATTTATATATGTATGTGAAGTGTTTATATTCCAAATCTTATACAATAATCTATTTAAAAAAAACATTATGTGCGTTATGTAATTTAACGATTATATAGGTGCTAGTAAAAATAAACACACACAAAGAAAAATTACAGTATTAGATGAAATGTCTTTATTCAACTAAAAAATGAAAGAAGAAAATAGACACACACAAATAAGAATATTAAACATTTCTTTTAGAACATTATCACAGATCTAGTCCCGAGTACAAAACGTAGAAAAGTTCATGTGCACATCAAATACAAAAATATTTTATTTTTATTCTAAAAAATGCTATTAATGATGATTTCTCCCGCAGCGAAATTCTACAAACGTTTGTCGAAAAATCAATCTCGTTGAATAATGACGTGAATGCCACACACACAGTTAAAATACAATATATACAAAATAACTTAGTCAGTTTTTAATGATTTTTGTAATGGGTCAAATGATTCTAAGTACTAATTTTCTTTTGATTTGGTCTACTTTTTGAAGAAAAACACACAACATACAAAAATATAGGTAATATCTAAATGAAATTTGTAAGAGTTACAATTATTTTTTATTCTCACACCTTCATAGCATACACATGCTCATATAAGGTCCTATTTGTTCTTTAGTCTTTATACCAACTACATTTAAGAAAATTCTCCGTAAAACACAAAAAGTTAAAAGGTTTATGTAAAAACATATTAGCCTCCAATAGGATGTGTTACTGAATATATATATTAGACGAGTTGCTGGACGGAACTGATTTATTGATTAATTTTTTTGACTGATTAACAGTGCGGCTAAAATGCAGAAATAAATATTTATGAAATCGTTTTCGCAAGTATTAATTAATTTGAAAAGTTGTCAAGTACGAAAATTTATTCTCAGCTAAGCCGATACTACCTTGGTGGCTAAAAACCTTTGAATCATCATTCACAAGAATATTTGATAAATTTAAATGTTGTAATAATTATGTAAAACCATCATTAAAATGTGATCAATAATCGAGAAAAATACAAAATAAAAAATTGTGATTCTTTTTTTGTATTTGATAAGTTTAAAATACAATAGTATAGTACATAAATAGAGGTAGATATTAAGGCCTTATCACACAGATATTTCTTTTGCATAATATTTTTCCAAAATTTAAAGAATTGAAAGAGAAAAGAATTCTATACGGAATTGTTTTATTAATTTTCAAAAATTCCGATCTTAAAAAAAATTTTTTTTTTTTCGTATTGTGAAATGGTTTGAACCATGCAATATGTGTATTATAGGGTTCTTATTACACCCAAACTTTATACTGTTTGTATGATATTTTAGTGCCATTTTTTATTTGAAAATTGAAACCATATTGAAAACACGAACAGTAACTAAACCATAGCATGAATTTTACGATAAATAGCACTTATGTGATAAGACCTTTAAAAAATGAAACTTTTAAATCTCATTAAAAATATATGCATTAAGAAAGCAAGTGTTTAGTTGCAGGAACACAGCTGATACTGAACATTGAAATGCGTAACATGACTTTTAAAGGGTACGCATTTAAAAATTACCATACAATAAAAAAAATTGAATTGGCAGTCTTTCTCTCAGAGTTTTGATTCAGCTCAGAGTAGTTTGTGGCAATTCTTTACACCAAGCAATTTAGGTAAAGCAGTTTTTTTTTTTGCAACTGTTTCACTAGACTTGAATTGGTCAAAAATTGGTTATAGTATTAACCTATTAGAGTTCAAGTCCATCACAGAGGTTTCTTAAACACTCGAGAGGCTTTTTTAGGCAATTGTTCAAGTTTTATTTCCATTTGGAAATCGCAGTCGATCACACATCCATTCATTTTCCTTTTTGTTTCGTAAAATGGCACATCATTCCATATAATGTACACCACATGACGGTACGACGTAGTCTACTTATAAAAATATACAAAAGAACACAAATACAATTAGCAGCGGTATCTTAAGGCTATCTTTCGTCTAATTTAAAGAAACTGAACCCAAACTCAACTTTTTGTTCCAAGCACAACACAAAAAAATGTTGTCGTACCCATAAATATGTATTTATTTGAAAGACACATTTACTCGCTTGTTATAATACGTCATTACAATTTCACAAATTTTTCAATAAATACGCAGTATTTTATTTGAATAGACATATCCTTTACGTAAATAATGCCATCTCATTCTTTTTTAAAGACTTCCGAGTTGTAATAAAGAAATTATGCTGCTTTTAAGCTCGATTATAGTACAATATTCGAAACATTTTCAAAACTTATCTTTTTCAAAGAGGAAAAAAAAAGGAGATTAATTTCTTAAATAATTGTGATAAAAATGTTTTCGACTGGAAGTAAAAAATGCTACTAAATTAACTACTACCTTCATATTTGAATTTGTATAATTCATAAATACTTTAATAATTTTAAAAAACTATGAATGGAGTTCAAGTAACAGATTTTGACAGAACTGAAAAGGATGCATTCTAAATTTAAAAATACTTCCAATAGTATCAATTTGGAAATAATAAAGAGTAAAGATACTGCATAAAACAGGTTCATATTTTTTTTTAAAAAAAGTCGATATTACCGTCAATATAAATTAATAAAAACTATGACGTTAAATAAACTACCTCATATCTAGGAGGGAAAAAAAGTTTTCCAGTTTGGGTTCTGTTTCTTGACAAGCATCGATGACAAGCCTTAAGAGAAAAGTCATTACACAGAAAAAGGCTAAGAAGAGAAGCTCTCTGGGCTGCCAGAACATCGAAAAACGGAGCGCAGCTGACTAAAAACAACACAACTCTTGCGCACACCGTGACTGACCCCTGCAGGACGAGGTGTTCTGAAAGACAATTAGGTTGATGGATCGGACACCATCCGGGATGAGGAAGACGAAGAAGCACTCTCATCATATTCCGGACTCGGCGATTCCTTCGTCATCTGCGAGATAAAAGATGAAGGGGGATTAGAAACTTTTGCTCCGGATGGAGAGAGGTCACGTTTCTCTTAACAACAGTCCGGGGACTCTCTCAAAGTGAATTAAGGACGGAGCAAACATAGATAAAAAGTTTATTGTGTTTGTTCCCTATAAAGAGATGGGTTTGGTGTTTGTTTGGGGGGACATTGGAAATGTTTAGAGTGTAGTCGGTTGAATTTAAAGGGAGTAAGATTGAAATAGTTTGAAAGTATCCGACAGTGTTTGTAACCGTGCCTTTGAAAAAGCGTATAAATGAATACTTTTTTGGATAATGAGTGCCATCTGAATTAAGGGTCTCAGGGGTGTTAATTGGGTCTCGAGGGGTGAAAATATAAACAATTTTCAAACAGGTATAATTCTTTTAAATTTGAACTAAATAATTCGAATCTTTTACACATTATTTGCAAGGATTATGGCTTCATAAAAGTACAAAATGTTTGAAATATAATCATAATTTTAAAAATTATAAGCATATGAAAATTCTGTAATAAATATTAAGTAATTTTTGCGTTGCGCACGCTATTTTCTAAAATAGTAGCCTCTGATGTATAAAACTTTATAGAAGTATAAAATGTATCATACTCTTTAAACCCTACATCATTAAAGAATAATCTTTTGAAAATAATAAAGAATTAATAAAGAATCTTTTGTGTTTCAAAATATTTGAAACTTTTTAAAAAATTTTTAAAATGTATTTTTATATTTTCCATTTTTAAAAAATATAATTTATTGAAATCCTATATATAAAAATATAATTATTACACTATAGTATTTTTACATTTATATAAAAGTACTACAGTATAATACGGTTACATTTGGCTTTATAAATCAACTTATAGCTAGTAATTAAAGCTACTATTTTAGAAGGTAGCACGCGCAAAGTAAAACTTAATATATTTCTTATATAGAAATGTTTCTTATTTTCGTATGCTGATAATTTTTAAAAAATTAAGATTATATTTTAAATATTTTACACTTTTCTGAAGCCGCATTCCTTTATAAATAATGTGTAAAAGATGCGAATTATTTAATTTAAATTTAAAAGAATTATACCTGTTTGAAAATTGTCTATATTTTCAGCCCTCTAGAGAAATTTAACAGCCCTGTTTTACCCCTTTAAAATACACATATCAAATTGTTTTAGAATAAGATTATAAGAAAAAAATTATTTTAACACATTCGCTACCACTGGCGCCCCTCTGGGACGACAATCGACTATGATAAGTTATATGCTTTATTTTTTAGTGCAGCTTTGGAGGTTGAACAAAGGTTTTTGAGGCATGTTAGTGTGAAGCCCTATTTTTATATTGTACTAGCTAGTATACCCGTTCTTCGCACGGGTGAATTTCAAAATTAAACAATGCAGTTTGAAGAGAAAGAAGTTTTTAATGAGTTAATTTTACGTGAATTGCAGATTAAACAAAAGAAAAACAAAACAAAAAACTCTTTTTGCATATCTCAGCTGAACAAAAAATCATTTGTTAGATTTTAAATTTGTAGATCTAATAGCTGATAAAAAGGATTTTTTTTTATTTATAACGCCCCCGTAACTCCCTTGTGGGTCGATTTAGTTGATCTCTGCCTCAGCTGATCTCTGCTAAGCAAAAGTAACATATTGTTACAAATTTTGTGTAATGAATGCTTAAATAACAGTGTAAATAATTTATATCGGGATGTGTGTAATACGTTAATATTACTTTCTATTGTATTTATTTTATGTTAAAATTGTAATATTCGCAAGCAACATCGTTCCTTACAATATAATGGCGATTCAATGGAAACATAGCGAAATGTTGGCGATAGAGCCAAGTTGGCATCATTTTTGGCGACCCTGTTGGCCACTTGGCGATTGATTGAACGGTGCAGAAGTTGGTAAGCTATAGCGCCACCTGGTGAGAAGCTGCAACAAAGAGGATGACACAAAACCTTCTCCACAAAAGAATACATATACATGCCAATTTTCATGGTGATCGGTTGAACGGTGTTCGAGTGAAGCAATTTCATATATACAAACATCCATTTTTATATATATAGATGGCTGGGTTTTAAAATTTTTTTATATCCGTTTTTAAAAATGGTGGGCATTATAAGTATTGCAGGGCAGTGCCGATTTAAGATCATTTCGGGCCCTGGAATGAGAAGGACTACAGGCCCCCTTAGCACTGGAGGATCGAAATTTATAAACAGAAAGTATGGTTATGTCCAGCTTATCCGGGCCCCAGGCCCATTGGATAAACCGCCACTGTTGCAGGGCCTTCACAGCCTAAAAAAAGGAAAGCAAATAAAAAATTGACTGAAGCCAAAATATTAGAATTACTATTTTACACTAAACATGAAAATAAAAGGTTTTTCCGTTTTTACTACTAAAATATAGGGCATAGGTTCTCAACGTGGACGATAACGCCCCCTTGTGGGCGTTTGAGGCTTTCAGGGGGCAGTAAAATACCCAGAGTAAATTAGGGGTCGTTGAGATGACACGGAGGGGCTTCGGCAGATTAACCAAATAGTCTAAAAAAGACTAAAAAAAACACGCTGATTATATACTAACACAAAAGTAAAATTTAATACTGGTTATCTTATGTTGATTGTATGCATTTAAACCATTTCTATCACGTGTACGAAAATTCACATGTTTCGGTAGTTCAAGAGGATAAAAACCTTAAAAAATTTTTCCCCGCATTAAATTAAGAATATAAATTTTATTTGTAATGTGTGTTTTTCTTTGTCTGACAGCAGTAGAATAATGTTTCGTCCTCTGCATTTCATTGTATATTATCCAAGGAATAATTAAATATTTAACCAGAATCAACGTGTTTTTTAAAGGCAAAAACTGTTAATTTGTTTTTTTTTTGAAAGCAAAGTTTATTGTGAATTACTTTATATATCAAAATTTCTTTTAAAAGGTCTTTTTAACAGGTAAGCTAAAAAATTTTATTCCCTCTTCAAATAAAGAAAAAATTTAATAGTGTTTCAATCCCTACAATATCCTACCTTTTTTTTGCCCCTTAAATATATTTTGAAAATAGCTATTTTGATTGGTAAAAAAAAGGGGTTTTGAAAAAATAAAAATTAAAAATATGTTCTATTGTAATAGAAAATTTTAAAATAATTTTGTTTTCACCATGATTTGTAGCTCTTTTTTTTGAAAAGGGGAGGCACGAAATATTCTCTAGAAAAGGGGTGAGTTCAAAAAAAGGAACCAAAATAGGGGAAAGTTTTTTAATCATTGAAACACTATTTTATAATTCGGCTTGTGAAGATGGATATATCAATCTTACTGGCAGCGAATGTGTTAATCCATTTTTTGCCACAAAATGAAGAAAGAATGACATTTTCAAACGTTTCTTCTTTTATGAAAATCACTTCTAAAATAATATTTTGCCTGTACATAGCTCGGACTACGAAAACTTTTTTTCACAAAATCTCACATTATTTTCAGAGTTACGATCAATTGAATTGATGACAGGGACTTAAAATTCTAAAATCTGATGTATTAAAATATGAATAAATCCACTTCTAAATTATATATTTCAAAAATCCTAGTTCAGGCTTTTGTAAAGGTCTTCGCTGTTTTTGTCAAAACATTATTGAAGAAGCACTTTTCATAAAGGAGAACGTTTTGAAAACATGTCTTTTTTTCCTTCTTTTTTCTTCATTCTTTTGCCGAAAATTGCATTTAAATAATTGTTAACTATAATAATATTCTTAAAACAATTTTTTTATGTATTCTCTATATCAAAAGTGACACTAAATATCAAAAAAATTATTCATTTGTACGCTTTTGCAAAATCGCAACTCCAGATACCTTTATTAAACTAATGAACTAAATATTATTCATATATTTATACTCAATATATCTTACTATATATACTACATTTGTGCTCGTGTATTGATCTCTGAATTTTTAATTTAAATTATGAATTAATAATCCATTAAACATTAAGAAAATCAAATAGGAAAACTAATGGAAATAGGTTTGGTATTCGTTTCAAAGGCATTGAAAATGTTTAAATAGAAGAAAAATTCTAAATGGTGATGTGTTCTTTTATAAATATTAAAAATTGTAGCCCTTTAAAAATATTTATTTATACTCTAACCATTCAAAACATTTGATTAATACATCTGTCACGCTCAGTTAATAGATCTTAAAAAATCATTCATGTATCTGTCTCTTTTTGTGCTTTGCTTGTAAATATGAATTTGTAATCAAAAAAAAAAAAAAAAATGTATACAATAAGCGAAAATACAGATAAGAACTTAACAGTGATTGGTTCCTATAGAGAACTTTCATTTTTTCATTTTTCCCATTTATTCTTCTTTTTTTTCAATATTATTTGTATTTTTAAAAATATATAATAGGCTACACATTTGCCATTTATTTTACTATACCATAATAAAACAATCAAATAATATAAAATAAATAAATAAATTTATAAACATAGTAAATTTATTTTTGTTCCTTTTTTGTTTGATGATATGTTATTTGTAATGCATTCAACATAAATATAGAATATGTAAAAATAACCTGTGTACGTATGAATTTTATTAATAAAGAAATAATTATATGTGTGAATTATTAAAGAATTATTACCCTAAAATGTAAAAAAAGATGATTTTTTGAAAGATAAAAAGAATTTTTTTTTCATTTTTAGCGATTTGTTAAAAAATTACATACATTTTTAAATCAAATATTTTTCTGTACTTTTGTACTACATTTCGTTTTATGGCCGATTTAACATTTTTTTTAAATTATTTATTTATTCATTGTCACATTGCAGCTTGGGAAGTGTCTAAAATATACTTTCAATTACGTTAATTAACTAATTAATTTATAATATAAATATCAAATTACTAAAATGTTACTGATCTATAATTTATTTAAAAATTAGCTTATTACTTTAAATACAGTAATTTTTCAACAACATTTCTTTTTCTAAATTTTATACAAAACATTGTAGTCTTTAAATTTATTAAAGAACGAAAAAAATGACAAGTTTAAATGTGGCAAACTAAAAGGGAAGATTATTAAGTAAACAAAACACACAATCTGAAATGATATATTGCACAAGTTTCAAACGTACTAGAAGATAAAAATCACAGTTAATATAACAGTAAAAAATAGCGACAAATCATCATTAAATCAATCTTAATATATTTAATCAGAACTATGTTAGAGAGATTTTCTAAGCAAATTAGTCTGAGTAGTTTGATTTATCAGCACAAGATTTTATGCTGGAAAGGTTATTTTAAGAGAGAGCTGATTAAATTATTGTGCATGCATATGTGCACAATTTATTCTAGTACTTAATTTTGTTTTAATGGGAAAAAATGAAGTTTTCATAAAACACATTGTATTGAATCATAAATGTGTGTTAATGTACACATTAAATTGTATGAACGCCATGTAATTTATTTATTTTACATGCACATGCTTTTTAAAATTATAAAAGAAAAAAATTTGTAAAATTTTTCATTTCATTATACATTTATGAACAAAAAATATGTAATGACAATTCTTAACCATATGCGTATGAAGAAAAAAAAATTAAAGGTTCAAGTACATGAAGAAAACAGACGCATCGAAACGAAAATAAAACGCTATATTAATTGAAAAATTCATGCCCGTTGATTTTTGTTAGTAACTTTATGCCGTTGTGTGTGTCTTCCCCTTAGATAAAAGAAATCGAATGAGTTTTCAAAAATACTGACATAGGAATAAATTTTTAAATCAAGTTACAAGATTTACTTCGAGTTTCACAAAAGCATTTGTTTACCAAAATGCTTTTATTTACCTTTTCTTTCATTATGCAATAAATTTATTAATTATGTGGTTTTTACAGTTTAAAAATATATTTCGAATTGGTAAAAGAACAAATTTTACTGAACAAAATAATTAATATATAATAAAATAGAATAGAATAAGATTTTACTGCGCATCTAAAATGAATTTTACTGAACATAAATATGCTTTAATAAAATATTCAAAGCTTCAAGGTTATTCTAATTACATTATGTGCATAGAAGAAAAGATGTTTTGTGTTTCTCTTTTAGTAATTCATTTTGTAAGAGTATTTCTTTTTAAGTATATGCCTAAATACAATTTATTATGTAATCTTTTAAAAGAACATTCCTTATTATTATTTATTCTCATTCAATGTTGTTTAATAAAGTTAGTAAATTTTTTTTTTGTACAATTTATGTAACAGTATTCTTTTTATATTTTACCTTAACTATTAACATAAAGCCCGAAAAAAATTAGTTTGTCATAAATTAAATTTAGAGTTTTTTATTTCTGTATATGTAATCTAAAAAAATTAAATTTTTATCTTTCTAATTTGTCTAGAAACGACGATTCTAGCACGAACACAATGCCCCAAATAACAATATGGTTTATTAGTCAAAATAATTTCACGAGTTATAGGGACACAGTACGATTCAATTCACGAAAATCAGTCTTAAAATCAAATCAAATGTCTTAGAAAAATATATAAGAAATAATTTAGGCTATAATCTCACAAAATTTGAACGATTTAAATTTTAAAAAAGTTATAACTTTTATGTTCACTTTTATTCACATCCCGATGGTAAATAAAAATTTTTAAACTGATTTATCTCACAAAGGAAAAAATAACTAGTTTATTTACATTTAAAACGCTAAGACTTTTTTTTCTATTGTGCCAAATGCTTAAATATTTTTACTCACTCTTGCTAATTGATGCTTGTAACAAAAGTAGGTATGAACTTTTGAATCAAAGCAATATTTTTTTTATAAAAAATACTAACTGAATTCTGAAGTATGCACTTTTCTATGAAATTTTCAATAAGTATTCATCAAAAATATATTTTACAAGTATCAATCATTTATCACAAAATCCATACCACCATTTGTCCTACATAACGCGATATACTTGTAAATCAGATTTCAAGTGTGCATGTCAATTATCATACAAACAGTAGCATTTAAATACTTTTTAAAATTTCAAATGGGAAAATTGGAAAGACCATTTCAGACCTAGTACATTCCCTTGGAGCTAGTATCTCCTGTTAGTGCGGCACCATATAGGTAGATACCAATTGCCGCAATGTAATTTTAACGCCCAGTTTCCTCCCCAGGAGAGAAGCTTCCAAGCTCTGACGATGCAAAATTGTACTAGGAGTTTCAATTTCGCCAACAGCACCCAAGTCAAATAGACACTATTGGGATCTTTAACATTCAGCATAATCAAACGATATGGACGCTGTCGATTTTAAAGTCAATTCATATGTTTTTCTTTAAAAAAAAACTAAATGGTCAGCGTTTTGTTGTATTTATAGCACAGAAATTGTGTTACATAATACGTATACATAAGGGAAAACCAAAAAAATTGTGAAAACCTTTAAATCAAAGATTTTTTGTAAATCGTACCATGTCCCTTTAATATACTTTTTTATTTGAAGAAGTGCCAATCTTCGACCTTGATATTCTTCTCCAATTAATTATTCTTTTGACACGCATGCTTTAGTTAGTGCACAAAGTGGTTACATGCTCAAAGGGGAGGAGCAAATCATGCAGCACAGCATGCGCAAGAAACAGGAGCAATGCCAGGACATATTTACCAGAACACGTTTCTTCCCAATGAGCTGAATGAATATCAGGTACAGTGTTTGGGGGTTGAGGGATGTCTTCTTACTCTTTGTTCCCCACGTCTCCGTTCGACAAAATGGCAGAAAGTTTAGCTGAAGATGGAAGCGATCCTTCAAGTAATACCACACAGGCAAGGAATAGAGAGAAATATGCTCAATCAAAACAAAAAGTCAATACACCCCCGCAGAAGTATTTTTTAATGAAGCAAAATAGTTTAAGAAAATGAAGAGAAAAGATATTTTCTTCCCCAAGCAATACCAAGAAGTTTTCTCCAAGTGGATTTGTTCGCTGCAATTTTAAACAAGGTTATTGATATATGTGTATTGTTTTATTTAAAATAATATTTGTATTAAACTAGAGTATAGGTTGCAAGCCAAATTTGGCGATTTTTTAGTTAGATAACTATTTTACTTTAAAAAAACACTTTATTTTGTTAGTTCTAATATAAAATTCTTTCGATAATCCTTATGACAGTGTGGCGACCCATTTAAAAACTTACCGCAAATTGTACAATATATACTTCTTCATTTTAATCCAATTTGGTTAGTATCTTAGAAAAAATTTTATCAAAATATTTTTATGTGTGTGCTAATTTAATATTTTGATAAATAATTAAAAAGTTTTTAGATCGCTAAAAAATTTTAACTATACAGGAAGATTTTTTTTAAGATACTTTATATATTACATAAGAATAAAGTAAGTTGTTTTAATGAAGTCATCCAAGACCAAACTGTTTTAAAATTGGATCAGGTTTTGATGCATTATGTAAAATCCAACTGCAGCTGTAGAATATTTTTTTAACAATCAAATAACATTATAAAACACAAATTCCTCTTGAATACTTTGAGCAATCAATTAATACAAAATTAAAGAACTTTTTTTTAATGAAAACTAATGTGTACCGTTAAAAAAACTCACACTGTCTGAAGTGATAATGGGAAACAAATATGTTGATACTTTAAGGACTTTGCGATAAATTTTCGATTTGAACAGTATAACATACGTTACTTTTCCTCTTAAACTCAAAATATATATTTTGATGTGAAAACTGGATTATGGTTCAATAACAATAGATGAATTTTAATTGAATTTTTAAATACCCGGGGATTATTTACAATTTTTCAAACAATGGTCGATTTTTTCAACAATTTCTATATTTTAATACAATATCTTCCTAAGATATCATTAATATGATTGATAATCAGTGGCGCACACAAGTCCTGGGGTTCCGGACCCCAAAAGCCCTTGATTTTCCGATTGATTATAATTTTAAGTATATAGTACGCAAAATTTAACTAAGTATTTGTTATTAATGATTAATTTTATTAATTAATGCTAATTATTTATTCAATAATTAGTTTTTTACTGCATTTTGTTCCCGAAAATCGACAAAATCAAAAGAAGCATGATACAAGAATGGTGAACTTTCGACCCCCCTTGAAAAATTCCTGTGTGCGCTACTATTGATAATACATCTAATATCACTGTTTGTTCCAAATTTTTAATTTTATTTTTATTGTAATTACACTAATGTAAAAGAAAATGACTAAAAATTGTCACTACAAATATATGGTCTGATTTGACAATGTAGTTAGTGAATGGAAGCTGATGGATGATTGCTTATATACAAATGAAATATTGGCACTTCAAAAGTCTTTAGAGCTGAAGGTGTCAGTTAGTTATTTCTAATTGTTTACTTGCTGCCTTACCATCGTATCCCTGATTGTCGTGCGCTTCCGACCGTCCGAGTTCGAGGACGTCCTCCTTCTTTTCCAACACACACAGCAGGCACTGATGGATGCAGATGTATTGTTGCTGAAAGAAAACAAAATTTTGATTAAAATGGAAATACTGAAACCGTTTTTCTTCGTGTACGCTCTCCCACAAGTTGAGTTTTTAATTAGTTAGTTTCACAAGGAATAGGAACTCAATCTGAACAGATGTTACGACTTTAATTTGATAAATTACATTTCGAAGCTATGCGAGGGCTATTGTCGATAAACCTCATAATTTTGAGCCATAGTCCAGTGACTATAACGATACCTGAGCTAGCACCCCGCTCTTCAAACTTCCATACCCGCCAAGGTGAGCATTGCCGGATTAAACCAGCGATACTTAACCTGCGGACCACCGAGCCTTTTTAAGTGGCCCGGTCAGGCCCATTGCTCTGAGAAATTTACTTATTTAAGAACATTGTATAAAAATTTGGTGGGAAATTCTTTGTCAAGAAATTATATAGATCAATTTTGTTTTTTGCTATTGGTGTCGCAGGGGTATAAATTGATATTCTTTTTTTTTTTGGGAAACGTACGGTAAGTGATAACAGACAGCAGTGGAGTAGTGACCATTTTATGGGAACTAATTTTTAACTATCTTTCATATCATGCAAGTGAAAAATATTGGAAGGAAATATATCGTTTCAAGACGATTGGGAGGTTGACTATTCTGAAGTGAAAAACAAACATGAATCAGTAATTGTTTGATTTGTCACAAAAATGCTGTATTTAAAAAATACCAATAAACAAGAATCTCTCTCTCTCTCATTCAATGACACTTTTCCTCGAAGATCTCTTTTAAGAGGTGATAAATAAGCTTTTTTTTTGCTTGAATAATCTTTGCAACAGCAACAAAGTGTTTTGTATGAGGAAATATCACAACGGTAAATTTGCAGTAAATGTGAGACATTACTTCAGAATCAATTCAAAAACTTTTTTGCAACCATTCTTATAATTCTTTTATCCTAACATATTTTCTGTCGCCAAAAGCTAAAGTTAATATTCGATAAATATGAATTATTATTTTTCATTATAAATTAAACCGTCTCTAAGAAAGGGAGGAAAAACGAATTAAGATTGGCTCTACAAAACTAAAATTAAACAGAATAAATAGTTTTAAAAAGCTGTTTAATTAATTTTAACAATTCATTTTTGAAAAATTAATGCTTCCTTAAAAATGTTCTAGAAATTATACAAAAAATAATTTAATAATAACATAATTATTTTAATTGTAATTTCGAATCCCTTTTCGATAACGACTCTGGCACAAATATTTTCGCATCAAATGTAAAAATTATTTTTAAAAATTGAATAGAAATTGTAAAGAAAAACTTTTTCTGGCAGCAGTGTCACCATTTCTTGCACATCCTCCGTAGAAATATTAATTACAATTGAGTCATGAACATATGTTGCATAACATATTTCAAACTCGTTATAGTTTATCTCTTTTTCAAGAAAGAAGATTACGCCACAGGTAACAGCCCATCATTGATTATGTAACCATTTTGAACAGCGGGTATAGCAACCAAAGTCGTTAGGGGGATTTTATAAACTGATATCACTCCACTGCCAGGATTTACCCTGGTACTTTTACAAAATTCTTCGAAAATGACTATTTGATGCTTCAGGCTTTTTTGTTTACCAGCATCGAATATTAAGAAGCTTATAACAAGACGATCGAATTTACTAAAGTCGATACAAATTTTGACTACCTATTAAAAATCCGGGAATTATGAAATGCGGTTACTTCACTGCATTACTTCGCAAGAGAAAAGATTAGTTTACATTTTAATCAAGCGTTTTAATCATCCATTTCGTTATTCGGAACGCCCGATAATCGAGTTTGCGGCGACGTCGATGATTTACGAACAACCCCGGGGACAAAATCGAGCAATATAGAGTAAAAGCCAAATAAATTTGCCAAGTTTGAAATTAGAGATTTTTCACTGGAAATCAGGGTTTGTTCAGTTAAAAAAAACCGAGCTGTTCTGTCTGGGGAAGGAAATGAGAGACAAACATTCGGTTAATTATCACAAAGTGAATGTAGGGTAGCGCAGGTGGAATTTTTGAACTGGATCAACGGAATGTGTTATCAAGTTTTAAAAGCTTGTTTGTAATGAATTAAATAATGTGTGTTGATGGATATGAACATATTTGTACACACAAACATTGTAAATTGATGTTGCCAACGTAGTATACTGGATTTGAAGAACACTATATTTTGGTATTGTTCATAATTTTATTAATACTTATTCAAATGCTGATGGCAATACATATTAATAAAGCACTTTCAAGAAAGCAAATGATATCTTAACATTACCAGTGATAATTATTTTTATATAGAGAGTTTATCAGATGTGGGTAAAAAAAAGATAAGTGTATAAAAATTAACATGTTCTTTAGTAACACAACTCAGATTTATTTAAGCTTATTAAAATGTGACATAAATTGAGATCATTCCTGATGGTTCCACAACGAATGCCAACATGTTTTCCCGTAGATTTCTCTGTTAATATGTAATTTACAATTGCTTGTTGTTTTGTGTGCATTTGTAAATACACAATTTTAAATTTAAAATTAGGTAGTGAACAAAATGTCGAAAAAAAATTTCCTAAAAAAGTTTTTTAAAATAAATTTTTTTTTTCTGTGTTTCAAACTATTTTTTTAAAATAAAAAGTTTCTGTGAAAAGCAAAAATTAGTTACAGTGAGCTCATGAACGGATTAATTGGTAACATGTGATTCCTCCCGTCACGTGAAAATTTTGAACAGTGGCCACAAGGGGGGGTCCTGGGTTTTCCGGGCACCCCCTGACTTTGATTTTTTTTGGTTGGTTATATCCCTTTTATATATTACGCAAAAAAATTTAAATTTTGTATTTGTTATTAATAATAATTTTATTAAATAATACAATTATTTATTCGATAATTAATTTTTATTGTTTTTTGTTCCCGGGGGGGAAAAAAAATTTTTTTCCCCCCCGCCCCGTTTGTGTCGCTACGTTTCGAACAAACCGGACGAGATGGTGAAAAATCAAATTTAAACTTAAATATTTCCCCATTACTGTCGAACATTGAAAAATCAAAGACGTCACCAAATACCGCGATACGCAATCAATAGCGGAAACCGTACCCTCGCGAAACGATGGCACGATTAGGCGACGTTTTTTGATTTGTCGAAATGGGTCGACGATATGATACATAAGTACCGAAACTTGTACTATTGTCCAAGATTCGACATGACAAAATCAAATAATCATAAAATAACACGAACATGAAAAGGGGTCATATGAAAGGAATAGTGGAACTAAGGTTCTTACCTCATTCTGAACCATCCATACTCGTTCCTTCCTCATCTCGTGGACGATGCCGAAGATGTCCACATAATCGTGCTTTTGGATGTGCTGAATCACCGGTCTAGCGCAATGAAAGTGCCAGATCGACCCACGCCAGCGCTGAAATAAATGAAGAAAATAATCTTAATTTTGGGGATTTTAAATAAGGCCCTGGAGGTTGGCGAAAATTTTATTTTTGAGCGGGGGAAAAGAAGAAAGGATTTAATTGTGGGACATTTTACTTCTTTCAAAATAAAGTTATTTAACGTGAACAACCCAAAGGGAAAACCAAGCTGGTCTCACCCTCAAAACTCCTAAGCTACCACCCACGGGGGATTTTAAGCCCCGACAGATTTAACGTGCATTAGACACTCTACACGGCAGGTTTGTCCAGTGAGGTACAACTGCAATGGATTATTTCCCATCGTTAAACATCGAGACTGCACTCATTGAGAAAAAGAGACGGGTGTGAGCCATTGGTGCTCCTAACCTTTGGAGTTTCCTGAATGTATTAAAAAAAAATGGAAAGGGCCCCTTGGACGGCCATTAGGGGGGTCATTCTGATGGTTCTCGAATCTTTCAGCGTAATAAGCAAGGAAGAATCGCTTTTTCAGTGGACATCATCAGTCTCCGACATTCGCCAATGAGTGTTTATTAGCATCACACTCAAAAGCAACACGGGGGCTATTGGCAACGGACTTCGTAATCTCGAGCCATGGTCAAGGACGAGGACGACACACATGAGCTGCCATCTTCAAACTACCACACCACATCAACGGGAGGATTTTGAGCCACAAAATATCGTGCATCAGCCCCTCAACACGGCAATTCAGTTGAATCCTAGCACAGCCCACACCTTTGGCGCGAATTATTTTGGTTGGCTATAATTGAGCCCATCTTAGTAATCCTACTTTGATACACTTTATATGGTAAACCTACTGTTCTGGAATTTTCATATTTTGCCATTTTGTCGGCGGGCATTTCGAATTTCGTCATTTTGTTGTTGGGCACTGGGCTGGAAGTATGGCTGCGGGTGTGAGGAAGCATACCTTAGAATTTTTTACTTTGTTGAATGGAAAGGGAAGAGATAATTGATTGAATGGTGTATGAAGGAAGGAACGATTGCTTCGAATTATCAATTTCCTGAGTGTAATGAGCGAATAGGATTATATACGAACGAAAGAGTTGTTTTGGATGGATTTGAATGGAGTGCTGAATTTTTATTTTTATCTTAAATATATTTGATTAATTTCTGTATTGTTTACATATATTGTCATTACGCATCCACCTTGTATCGCTAAATTCACTTGCTGCCATTGTCATTTTCCTGGTGCCATTTCCGTTCCCGGCTGGGGCTTTTCGGTTTGTGTTCCAAGGGGGGTGGGGCTCTCCTAGGATTTTACAGGTGATTTTTCAGTGGCTCCACGGTTGGAAATCATGACATGCAGTGGCCATAACCACTAGGCTTCTGCGGCCACTTTGCAATTCAAATTTACCCCTGTAAACACTATGTCACGAAAATTAAAATTATTAAAACTAACAACGTGACACCCCCCGATTAGTTTTCGCAATTCTAATTTTAAACTTGAAAACATAAGGAATCATTATGGAGTGAAAACTCCCCGATAAACAATATTAAAAGAAATTCTCAATAATACGCATTTTACAGCGTTTTACATTTATACGTATCCCAAAAAATATATCAGAGCGTTAAATTCAGTAAACGACATGGTCGGGTTATGAAAATTTGATGATTTATGGAGCGACCCAGCATTTAGTGTAATGTCGCACGCCATTAAATGTTTATCGTCGCTAAAAGGATCATAATATCATAAAAAAAAAGAGGCTCTGTTGGACTCTTTAATTTTGCAACAAGTGCAGAGAATTATTATTTTATGCTGCAGATACGGTCGAAATAATTCATTCGGAAACAAATGTTTAATACGAAGCTCTTTGGGTTTTTGAAGAAAAAATATTAATATGATCAAATTGAGTTTTTTTTTTTTTTTTAAAAGATCTTTTTAGTAAATAAAATTCAAGATCACTGAATGTATATAAAATATAAATATCGTTTTTCTTCGATAAGTTGATGATCGTTGATTCTTTTTTTTATGATTTAGTATCAAAATAAAAATTTTTTTTTAAAGGAACTTCATCCCCAAAAAGGGAAAGTAATAAAATTATGACTAAAATAAACGATGAAGTATTAAAAAAGTACAAAAGCATTATGCGACGTCTATAAAGCATTTTTACAGATAACTATTACGAAACATAAGGATATGGCGAGGATAAAAATAAAATTGTATTTCTTGCATACAAAACTTTATCGTCAAAATGCACTTAACATATCCTTTATTACATGTCAGAGAATATTAAAAATGGAAAGAAGCATAATGTATCAGAATCTTCTCATCTTATTGATCAAAAATTATTTAAAACTTTGTTTCAAAGCTTTATATTTTCCACCCTTTGTTAATGTATCTTACTTTTATAAGGTAAAAATTCTTTATAACCATTTTATTATGTTTCCAGAGACAGTCTAGATAAATAATAATTTCGCTAAAATTGCATAAAAAGACATTTAAGAGGGGAAAAAAGAAAAAAAAAAACGTTACAGAATTTTGATGAAAAAAAAAAGTAAAACGTATTGGGATCTTTTCATTTTATTGTTTAACAATTTTAAAAAATTGAAACGATGTAAAAGAAACTTTTAATCCCATTTCCCCCTCTACCCATGTAAGAATGGAAATCAAAAAAAAGAACAAAATACTTTGAATTCTTTTGAGGAAAACAGACATGGGGGAAAAAAAAGAAAAAAGACGACTTAACAATATTGTAAAAATTACATATTACAATTCTGCTTGTCAAAACAAATTTTGTTTCATTGCAACCTGTACTTAAACATTCTTTTTTAAATTCTAGTTCATAAATAAGTCAACAGTACAAGATTAAACCATACTTATACTTTTATACAAGTTTATTTTTAATTATTAAAAAGTCTTTTTTAAAACCCCCTTTAATTTTAACCCCTGGCACGGGCATTAGGGAAGGGGCCAATTTTATAAATCTCCTTCAGAATATTGTTAAAAAGTTTGTACTTTGTATGCTTCTCTGTCGAAAGAATTCAATGGCGGGGAAAGACGGGGCCCAAAGAGAATAATAAAAATGAAGGCAGGGGGAAGGAACCCAAATTTGATCGAAAAATTTTAAACTTTAAAATTGATTTTCCCAACAAAACCAAAGATTTTTGGGATGATTATTTGACGAGGAAACTAACTTCTTTCCAGCTTATGTAAATACGATGCGAGAGAGCACCATTGGAGTCCAACATCTGACAGCGACTGTGCGTTTCATCTCGTATAAAACCCGGGCAAAACTGTAGTAAAGGATTTTCATTGCTTTGTTTCAATATATGTGTGATTTTTTTTAATCATTGATGTTGTGGAATTATTCGTATATGTTGTTTGCTTCCTTTCAGAAAAAAATCTTATTACTCGAGTGTTCTAAAATAAAATTTTAAATTTATCCAAAAAAAAACCCCCGGGTTTTAAATTTTCCCGGATCATTTATTTTAAAAAAGAAGACAAAACCACTTTAAACAAAATCAATATAGTTACTTCAAACAAACAATCAAAACATTCTATCAGAAATTTAAAAAAAAAAAACCAGAAAGATAAACTAGTCTGAAAATACAATGCCATTAAACGGATAATTATTTATGGACTATCGCTCCGTTGTTTGCAGAGTAAGAAAAGAGGAGACATAAAAGTATCTAAAATAATACAGCATTAAGAACTTACCTGCAGTGAACGACGATGGGTTTTGGATCGTTTCCAATTCTTTCCCTGACTGATCTTACGAATTTTACTAGGATTTGTGGCGGCTCCGGCACGCCGAAATCTGGCCACGTGGTGAAGTGGAAATCCCCCACGACCCCGAGACTTTCATTCTGAAAAAATTATTTTACCCTTTTTTAAAATTATACCACATTTTTTAAACTCTTATAAAACTTTTTAATGTGAAATAATTTGTTTTTCCCCTCCAGCGTTTCTTTTTAGGAAAAAAAATAAAATTTTAAAAATTTCCCTTTTTTCACTAAAAATAAAAAAAATTTGGGGTGGTTCCAAAATTTTTTTTATACAAGGATATCTAAAGCATTTCTACAATAGGGAATATATATTTTTTTCCCTTCCCAAAAATAGTTTTGTGTTTTGACATTTAAAACATCAAGTCTTTGAAATGACGAAAAGGGAGGGGGGAATTTAGTGAATGAAAAACCCAAAATTTTTACTATAAAAAAAAATTTTTATATATACTTCAAACAAATATTTCTTTACTTCTAAAGGAAATTGTGTTTTTTTACTTTCGCCTAATTTTTTCCCGGTTGATTGATTGATTGAATATTGATCCGCCGTTCAGGGTTTTTCGAGGGTTTTTGGCGACGGACCACGTAATTCGAACCATGGTCAAGTGACGTGACGACACCTGAGCTGGCACCCTCTCCTAACTACCACACCACACCAACGGAGGACGTTTCAGCTTCGACAGATTTAACGTGCATCGCTGCCCTACACGGCGGGTCTTTAGTGGTACTGGGATCGAACTCGTGACAAAGCAAGCCACGATCCAATACCTATACCACTCGGCTACCACGGCCAGTACATTCCCCGGAAGCTGGAATCTCTTTTCAGTGCGGTGCCATATAGGCGGATACAAATCGCCTCAGGTAATTTTGGCGCCCAATTTTCACCCTACAGGGAGGCACCTGAGCTCTGACGATGCGAACCTGTACTAGGACTAAATTTTCCCGAGAGCACCAAAGCCAAACGGGCACTCTAGGAATCTTTTACATGCCATATAATCATACGACATGGCCACTGTCGATTTTCTGCATCATGAAAATCTACCGACTTGGGCCGGAGTCGAACCCGCAACCTTAGTTGCAGAAAGCCAGCGACAAACCAACCACGCCTCCCAACCAGCTATATATATTGAGTTATAGACATTGATCATATTTTATCTCATCGTTCGTAAATTCCGTATAGCTATATCCATTGGTATTAAAGTAAATCATATCCTTCATAATACTGTTGTATAAAATAATGCATTATATTTTCATTTAAATTTAATAGCATCGTTTTCTATCGAATATTATTTCTCAAACTATAAACTATACAAGAGAAAAAAAGATTAATGTAAAATTTAAAATAACACAAGTCAGTTTGTTCGCTTCACCAAGTAATTGTAAACATCCAAATCGTTTTTAAACAATAACAAACATCAGAAAACAGCCTGAGCACAATATACAAATATAAATAAATAAATAACAAATATTCAATTTAGCATTAAAAATACTTAGAATTTTCTACCGAGGTAACTAGATTTTCAATTTAACAACAGACGGCGAAATTAATCTCCTTAAGTTCCCACATTCCGATCGTAGAAAATATTTTATAAATCGGATACGAAATAAATGGCGTTATTTAGCTTGAATAAAATTGGAATTGTGCTTCTTTTTTTCAATTCATCGCAAGTTGATCTAATAAAGTACTTTTCTACACGACGATAGTGCAACAATAACACAGTCGAAAAATAAATAACCTTCCATAGAGTTTCCTTCGTACAAAGCCTTTTAAAGTAAAGTGAAGGCCTGAATTTTAAATTGTAAGCTCTTGCCGACATAAATCTTCGATTCTTTTCAAAATGGGACAGTGAAAAGGGATTTGAGAATCGACAAAAAAAGCTATTACACCTTTCTTTCACCAATTTTTAAATATTGTGCGGAACACATACTAAACATTTATATTTTGCCGCTTTTTAAAATAAATAAGTTCTTCACTATCCAGTTAGTAATATTTAAGTAAATTCACTTTAAAAAGAACCAAATATATATTTATATGGAAAATAATTATCTATCTTTGGGCTTAGACAATAGTGAAAATTGTTACGTACAAAATATTTCTACTGACAAATGTCCGAAAGAATCATTTAACACTAGGGAATTCCTTTTTAAACTTTGCAATTCTCACGAATTTGAAAACTGATGCTTTCTTTATGAGAACTGTAAATGATTTGTTTAATAACATCACATTCTTAGAAGCAACACTGGTCTATTGGCAAAGTATTTTTAACCATGGTCAAGTGACGAGGACGACACCTGAGCTGGCACCCCCTCTCCTAACTATCCCACCACACCAAGGCGAGGACGTTTGGAGCTCTCGACAGATTTAACGTGCATCGCTCCTCTGCACGGCGGATCTTTAGTGGTATTGAGCTCAAACTCGTAACATGCCAGCCACAATCCGATACCACTAGGCTACCGCGGCCACAGCAGACAGTTGGAAGTTAGTTTTGAACAGAAATCTCCACTGTCCTTTCACACATGGTCAACTAGCACTCCTTGATGTGCCTCTTCCTCGAGCATTCTCTGCCCTATTCACACTAGAGGACTGGTGACAGAAAACGAGTTGACTAGCACAAAATTGACTCGTGTGAAAGCTTCCTCTGTCCACCTACATGTTCAATAGCACCAAGATTCACAACTCGCGACTCGACAGAAGTAATGTCAGACACGAGTTTGAGACCATCAGACTGTGCCAAGATATGTTTTATGAGACGGGAAGGGGGGGGGGTTATAATTAAAAAGCAAGTAGACGAAAGTATCGAAGGCGTAAACTGATTAAGGAAAAAAAACCCTGTTGTTTTATGGGGATGAAGAAAGGTGAGTTGAACCCCTGCTTATTAATGCCGTACTTCAGTAGACCCTACTATTGGCAACATACCTCACAGTTTTGAGCCTCGTTCAAGTGTGTGAGTGTTTTATTAACGTCGCATAAAAGAGCAACGCAAGGGCTGTTAGCGATGTGGCGAGGATGACGCATGAGCTGACACCCCCTCTCCGAACTTCCACACCACGCAAATGCGGGCTTTGAGTCTCGATAGATTAAACGTTTATCAGTTTCTTCAGATCTTCAGTGGCATTGGGGCTCGAACTCATGACACGCCGCCAACGAATTCGTGACTATCTACCATAAGGTTGCCACAGACCTAAACCTCGGTCAAGTGATAAGGATATTCTTAGTTTGACATCCTCTCTCTAGGGTATTCCGATTTTGGTTTATTCTTAAAAGGGACTTAAAAATCAACAGTAATTGCTTTTGTTTTCAGAAATAGTCTACTTACCCTGGACACCTTGAACTCGGAGATGTTCCAGTGATGGTACTGCGACTCGTTGAGCAATATGACTTGGATGTCGCCGTAGTACACGGGCTGCATATCGAAGGGCCAGTAGTGGTCACACTTCTCCCGTCCCTTCTCGATGCAGCGGGTCAGCATGACGATGGCGCGGCTGTTCTGTTCCCACACCATCCGCCAGAAGTCGTCCCGTGTGCTGTGCAGGGGACCCTGGGTCACGATGAACTCCCGTGGGGAGTTGTAGCCCTGTAATATTCAGAGATAAAACACACCATGAATGAAATATTACAGTGCGACTATAAAAATATAATGACTTACAATACAATTTGTATATTAGTGTAAGGCAACAAATAAATAAGCGAACAGATAAAATAGAGATACAGTATCGTATTCAGTTAATTGTGAATTTGAAGCTTTTACCGATTATAACTAATTTATGATTTTAAAAAATGCATATTTCCAGTACTGTATACTTTCTTAGCACGGCAAAAACTTAATAAAACTGAAAGATTGTACCAAAATTCCTTAATGTAAAATAATAATAATAATAATAATTAATTGATTTTTCTTCGTTTAGATACATACGAAGAAGTATATTGTTTTTTATTATAATCGTCATCACTAATAGAGATGGATAAATGTTCTTGTCATATTAACTGTAACTGACAGTCCCAAACAGCAGAAACGCCCTCTAGGGGCCACTGAACTTTACAGGCCAAGTGAGGGAAGAATGTGGTCGCTATTAAAAACCACCCAGGTTATTTATCTTTAATTTTTGTTAATGACATGTGTTTATTTTGTGTAACCCAACTTAAATTAATAAATAATTGTTATACTAAGCAAGTCTTCATTGAACTCAACCTCGAATTTATCACTCTCGCTTTACCTTTAACGCCAGACGCTCAACGTATGCATTTAATTTTGAAAAAGAAAATGGCTAATACTATAAATGAAAGGCATATATTTTTCTCTGGAACTTTATTTTCAAAAAAGATTCGTATTCCAATTATATTGAGTACGTTTGATTTACATAAAATATGTAAATGTGTAAGATAATATACCACAATTTTTCTTCCCTTTGAAAAGATTTAAGATCAGATAAAATGCAAGCCAATCAAGAAATTTCGAATTCTTGTGATACACTCACACATGCAAATCGATTCCTATTTTTCTTTAGCCATTTGGTCGAGACTGTTGATGTCAGCAAGAAAGTAAACATTTTGCTTCTCTCTTTCATTGGTTTATTTATTAAGATTGCTTATTAAGTTATATGCATTAAATATGGACGGTGAAACCAACTAATTATAATAAATCGCACGGTTATCCATTACGTAAGACATTTATTTATTATTACTAAGAAGGTATAAGTTATGATTAAGCCAAAGGTATGTCATGATCTACTGATAAATCGTGAGCAGAAACAAAATGGACGTCCAAAATACCATAAGATATTCTTAAGCTTTGTTTGTCAGAACAAAAACATTCGAATTTTTACAAGCTCAGCTTCCAGAACACTGTTAACAACTACACTTTGGTATGAAGCATGTAAAATTAGAGTTTTCACAGATATTGTACGTAATTGAAACACTTTTGAACCGAAGTGCACTTATCAAATTACTCAATACATCAGATTAAATATTTAATATATCAACAATGTCGAGAAGGTAGAATTCTTAATTCTTTGTAAGAAACACAATTGTACTTACGATACAATACTTCTTAAGATATCTATAAGCAAGTGGGAATATCTACGCAAAAATTCATTTAATTTCATTAATTTTTTTTATGTTTATTATTCTGAGCGCTCACAGAAACGTCGTTTGATGTATTACAATTGCAACACAAATTGCAGGGGAAATTTAGAGTATAAGAATATCTTATATTGAGAATGCCGAAAATCAGATTTGCTTGTGTATATAGTATAAAATAATTAAATAGTTATATTTAGTTCCTGAGGTGTAAATAAAGAGAAAATTACGAATTGCTTTCGACTTAGTTGATTATGCAACAAAAGTTAAAAAGCTCGTCTTTTACATGCACGTGTTTTAATTTTCCAAAAGATTTTATAACTGAAACATTTCATTTGAATATTGAACTTTTATTCTCAGGCTTAATATTCAGTAAATTATTAGTATAATAGTTTTTTCAGGAACATTTACAATGTTGGAAGAAGTAAAAATAAGCCTGTAATTTCTTATTCGATATTTAGTTAGGCCTTTTAAGTTATCTCGTTTAAATCAAAATAGTTCTATTTAATCAATAAATCAATCTCAATTTAATCAAGATTAATTTGATAAAGATTGTTAAAATTAAAATGCTAATTAATAATCAACAAATAAATGTAACTTTTATATCAACAAAAAATAAGAATAGTGATTTTTCACTCTCTGCGATCGAGAAAGAAAAAAAAAGGAATTTTATTTATTTAAAGGAAACGTTTTTCATGTAGTCCTTGAATTTTTAAGTGTGTGGAAACTTTTCTCTCTCTAAATGTTCGAAGAAACTCAAAAAATGTAGAATGTTAATGTTTTTACAAAAATAAAGAACAAGTGAAGGTACTTTTTCACAAAATATCTTTAGAGACTACAGTTATGAGTTTCTATGCATTTCTAAAACGGGGAAATATTCCGATTTTAATAAAATTCACGTGATTTAGACACAAACGTAAACAATCCTTTCATGGCTGTAGCAGTTCTATTCTTTGCATATTCTTTTTGGAATATTTATTATATATTTTTATTCAAATAATTGGAGTTCTGCGAAAATATAACAAACCTTGATTCTAAGTTAAACTGAAGAAGACTGTGCAGTCTCCAAGGGCTTTATAAGCTTTCGACTCCTTTTCAAAAATTCTTCGACTTCACAAGGAATTTTTCAAAATCAAAAAAGAATGTTGAGTTTCTTTCATCGTTAGATATTTAAAGAGCTTTTAACGCGGTGTAGTTTTACGGTTTCATGGGAGTGAAGATGTTTTTCGCATTTTAAAGAGAGAGAGAGAGAACACTCTTTGAAAAAGTAATTTACAGTCTCATAGAATAGACAAAAATTGTTTCTCGCTAAAAGCTACGAACAAAATGCTTTCAAGAAAAGGACTTGAGAACCAGGTTTTATGTCTTGTTTTAGTTTTAATTATGTTTTTCTTTTAAAGTTAAAATTTCAGACATGTTGTCAAACATGTCTGCAATAAGAAACTAAAGGATTTTAAAGGTAATACCTAAAAATATTTAATTTTTAGAGTCAAATGGATCAAAGAGATTGCGTACATTATGGAAAACAAAATAAGATTGGTAATCAAAGAACCGAATCCGTATAAAGATGAATTTCACTAAAATTGCTGAGGTAAATATTTTATATTTCAAATCAGTGAAATAGAAAATACGAGAAAAATAAAGTAATAAAAGACAATTTTCTCGGAACTTTCAGCAATGAATTTAATATATTGTTCTATAAGTATATGACAGTAATACAACATTGCATAATTTTTAAAATCGTATATGGCTTTCATTTATAATCCAGTATTGTCTTTCATGCCTTATCATAATCGAAAATTATTAAGATAAATTCTCGAATCATTTTTAAAACTTATTTGTCAAATTTATAATAAGTCCCGTTTTTTCTCATGCCGACCCCGAGCATGGGCAATATTTAACGAATCTTTGAATCTAAAATAAATAGGAATATTTACAACATAGGATGTCGAAATGTACGTAACTACACTTTCAAAAATGAATTGAAAATAAAAGATTTTCGCTTACGAAAAGGAAAAAAGGAAAACATTGAAGTTTCTGATTTTTCCATAATGAAAAAAAATTGAATATGCAAACTAGATGGTAATAAGCCCACGTTTTGCAACATTCTCGTTTCAAAATGGCTTCACCTATCTTGGCAATGGCTTGTTCTAGGGAACAAGCGTAAGTTGTAGCATGGTTTACCGGATTTAAATCTCCAACACATGTACAGTGTAAATTTCGGAAGATTAATACACGAAGTCTATCTTCAAAATCTACAATTTTTTCAGTGGTGTAAAAGATTTATGGAAATAAGTAGAACGTATTGTCAAAAAAAAATGCCGCTACCCAAGCAGAAGCTGAGATGACGTTAGTCGCATAGACTCGATGTGTTGCGCACTATTAATAATGTGTACATTGAAATCATGCAGGGAGTAGAGTGAATATTAATGCCACCCTATTCAGCTACACGAGGGCTTTTGGCAACAGACCACGTAATTTTGAACCATGGTCAAGTGACGTAAGCGACACCTGAGCTGACACCCCCTCTATTAATTACCACACCAATGGGAGGACGTTTGAGCTCTCGACAGATTTAACGTGCATCGCCCCCTACACGGGGATTTTTGGTTTTGGGCTCCGAACTCGTAAACCAAGGCCAGCCACGACCCATCCCCCTTGCCCAACTAAATCCCCGCGGCCCCGGGTAGCGTCCGGGGCCCTCTCTCAGGGGAAGAGATGATACATTTTAAAAAAACACGTACATGCATGGTAAAAATTATAAATTTTGTATGGGGAGTTAAATTTTTCCAAACCCCGATATGCTTTTAAACAGTATCCCCAAAAATTTTAAATATCATTTGGAAAAAACCCAGTAAAAATCCCGGGCTTAAACCAAAGGAAAAGGTACTCACTGGAATGTAGTTTGCGTTGATGTAGTCCGTGCCCTCTTCGTCATCCGTGGGCATGAGTTTAATCCTGGAGTGGTCGTAGGGGAGGATGTTGGTGAATCGGTTCTTGGGCCTGTTGACGGGAAGGTCGGCAGCGTTGCAGGCCCGGTCTCGACCCACGTTCTTGGGGGTTTTAAATTTTCCTCGGAAACCGGGTCAGGTCCCGGCCATCAGGCGGTAGTGCTCCCCGAAGTCCCCCCCAACCTTCACGGGGACGGCTGCGGGGTGAAGAAACAACCAATTAAAAAAAGGTTCCCATTACAAATACAGGTACCAATTTTGCTGTTAAACCCCCAAAAGGGAGTTTACAAACAACCTGGAGGTCCCCCAGAGACCTTTTGGGCACCCCGGGGGTGCCCTAGGGGCCCGGACACCCCCTACCCCAAATTTTTTCCTCGATTACTTATAATCCTATGTACATATTCAAAAAAATTTAAATTATGTCTTTGTCATTAATAATTAATTTTATTTTTTGGAAATTTTTTTATTCAAAAATTTAAATTTTTTTCCCCTAAAATTGACAAAATAAAAGGGAAATATTTTAAAACCCGGCGTATTAGAGAAATGATACCAAAATGGAGGACTTTCGCCCCTGGATCCCCCCCTTAAAAAATTTTTTGTGTCCCTACCCCAGAGGCAAACCAAAGCGAGGGATAAATCTTTTCTTAAATAAGCGGGAAGAAACAAAAAAAAAAGGGGGTTACAGGTAAAAAAGGTAAAATTATAATAAAAGGATGTTTCTGTCGTAAATGATTCGTTATAAAACGATTTTTTTGTAATGGCATTTTAAGATTATTTTAACGATACAGAAAGTAAACATTACGTTCTTCCAGAACAATACCGAATCGAAAATTATTTTTCTTTAACTTTAAACACACCAATTCTATTCTATTTCGATGAATTTATCACACTTTTTTTTTTATTTTTAAGAAAACTATTTTAATAGTTACTTTTTGTAACCACATTCGCTTTGAAAATTCGAAGTTATTTCCCCCCTCCCCTTATTATTATAGAAATTTTATGTCAAACTCAAAATTGAATTATTATCTTCGAATTTCTCCTCTTCACTCCGCCCCCTCTTTTGTTGTCCTTTCAACAGATTCATTTAAACGCATGCGCACTTTTAACAATAATCATCGCATCTAATGAAAGAGCGTTTATTAATGTCTCATTATACAGCAATACGACAGCTATTGGTGACGTATTTCATCATTGGTGACGGACTTTCATTCCTCGATTAAGTGACGAAGACGACACCTGAGCTGGCATCCCCCTCTCCAAACTATCACCCCCCTTTGGGGACATTGAGCCGCGAAAAAGATTTATCGTCCCATAAACCTCCCACACGTGGGTCTTGGTGGCAGGGGGTTTTTCAAACCCCTGTGACACAACAACGATGACCACGGTTTAAAAACCCCGGGTTACCGCTGCCCCACTCGGGTATTTTAATTGAGCGGAAAATTGTGCTAAGGCTTCTTATACTTTTTTTTTTCCATTTTTTTAAACGCAAATTTCCCCGAGTTTTTATTTTTACTAATGCCCCCCTGATCCCAAAGGGCCAGATCGGGGCCCACAAAATTCATCATGGTAAAGGGCTAAGTGACGCCTGTCGTTGGTTTGTACCCCCGTAATTTTTCCTTACAGGTGACAAAATTTAGCTCTTTTTCCCCCCAATTTTGGGGGAAACAACCTCTGGGAGTGATCGGGGCCCCCACCTTTTCCCCCCCTTTCCCCACCAACCTCCCCGGGGAGGGATTTTGCGGCTTTGGGCTATTTAAAAAGTACCCCCATGCCGTAAAGGCACTATACTTTTACAAACATCCTTTCTTCTCCGGGTTTGAACCCAGGCCCAACGGCAAAACGCCCACCCGTCCCCCAACCCAAATTGTACCCATGGTTGAGACTTCGAGCTTATATACACAGGGAAACAGCTATTTCATTCGGGCCTTTGTATTTTTGGGGAAATCAAATGGATACATAAAATTGGAAAAAAAAATTTTGATGAAATCGAAGCAATTATTTCAAGAATGTTTCGTTTCATTTAATCATTTCCAAAATGTACTACCCATTCGTAGAATTCTATAAGTAGACAAATACGAAAACAAGTTTTTAGAAGAATTTGAGCTCATAACAGATTTAAAAAAAAAATTATTACCTCCATTTAGCCGAATACTTTGAAGTTCTTCGAAAATACATGTGTATAAAAACTATAATACAGGTTAGGAATACACATATCTTAACACATTTCAACATACTCTTTGCTTATCTATCGTACGCTTCCATTTAATGATATACCTTTGAATCTAGTAAAACGTTTGATAAGAGAAAAACTCTCGAAACTGTGTGTTTCTAGCAATTAATCCGACAATGCAAAGGACAAATAAATATCAAAATAGGAATAACAGAAAAAAACACATCCGTGAAAGACGCGTGAATAGGTGTCACGTGTTACTCAGATAAACCCAAAAAAATCCCAAAAGCAAAAGAGGGGGGAAGGTAGAAAAAATGGGGAATTTTGCTTGAACTAAAAATAAAATCTGTCGAGGGGTGATTTGTTTTTTAAAAAATTCAAAGTCAAATTTAATTTTTATTTTAACGATAAAGAATGTAAACATTGCATTCTTCCAGGCAAAAACGAATCGGAAAATTATTTTTCTACCACTTTAAACACATCAACTGTGCATTCCATTTCGATAAAATTATCATATAATTTTTTTTTAAACAACTATCTTAAAAGGTAATATTTTCTAATTGCGTTCGATTAGAATCATTCGATTTCCCCCCCACCCTTCTAACTATAGAAATTTTAAATCACACTCGAAGTTGACATATTATCTTCCAATTTGTCCTCAATTTCCCCTTTGTCATTTCCAAAGATCCATTCGACGTATGGTGAGGAGTGAGTGAATATTAAGGTATCCGACTACGTTCCCGGGAAACCCTGATTTAAAAAAACGCATAAATGGATAATTTTCATGATATTTAGTGTCACTTAAAATTTTGAAACATTATAAAAATTTTTTTAAGGACATTATGACAAAAAAAAAAATAAATAAAAAAAAATAAATATTTAAATACAATATTTTGGCCAAAAAAAATTTAAATTAAATTAACTTTTTCAAAATGTTCTCCTTTTGTGAAAAATGCTTCTATTAAAATAATATTTTTCCCTATAAATAGCTCAGATCTCTTTACAGAGGCTCAACTAGAATTTTTGAAAACTTCACATTATTTTCAGTTACCGCCAATTGAAATATAATTATCGGCATTTTTTTCTTAAAATTGCTCCCCTCTGTTGTAGTAAAATATGAAAAAACCCACTTCAAATTATATATTTCAAAATTCTAGTTGAGCCTCTGTAAAAGTCTGAGCTTTTTTAGGGGAAAAAAATTAAAATTTAATAAAACATTTTCCAAAAAAGGAAAATTTTAAAAGGGGGGACTAAGTTTTTTTCCAAATATTACATTTAAATATTTTTTTTTATTTATTTTTTTATAATGTCGCCCCAAAAAAATTTTTACATTTTTCTCCTAATTAAACTAAGTGACACTAAATATCAATTTTATTTAACCCCTTTCCCAAAATACGGTTGGCAAATCGGGAATTTAAAGTATATTCAGCTACTTTAGGACTTTGGGGATGGACCACGTCATTTTGAACCAAGGTCAAAATGACGGGGACAAAAACCTGAGATGGTACCCTTCTTTTTCCCTTTCCCCACACACCCAACGGGAAAGGGATTTGAGCTCTTGACAGATTTAACGTTTTTCGCTTTTTCCCCATACGGCGGGTCTTCGGATACTGAGCCGAACTCATGACATTTCCATGATCCCCATACCTTGGCCCCTGGGCTCCACGGGCCCCCCGTGGTCCCAAAATTAAAGGCGTTGAAAACGCCCTGCCCCTTTTTAAAAGGGGGAAATATTATGGAACTTTTACATTTCTTCCCCGAATTTTGTACAAAAAACGAGTTTCCTGGGGAAATTTTTTCGACATACTCATGGTTTCTTGTGGAATTGGGTAATGATTACGAATGTTGAAACGATGTTAGAGAACAAGTAATATAAAAAAAATTAAATTTTTACTTCGGGGAAAAAAAGAAAATTTTTTTTTTTTAGTTACTTTTTTTTTAAATAATTCAAATAAAAATAAATATGTATTTACGTATGACAAAAATCCAAATTAAGTGGCAAAAAAAGAAAACGTTTTCCCTTGCAATTTTTTGTTTCTATATAAATTGTTGGACTATTATTTTGTTTGTTATTATGTCTTTTTAATTATCACATTTTTCCCGAATTAAAAGGCCCATCCCAGGGGAAGGTTCGAACCCACGGGTCTTTAGATTAAAAAGTCCCAAAGCCGGGTCCATTTGCGCTACAGGGGGCCAACAAGCCAGTTTTCTTTTTATATATATATATATATATATATAGGTGTTGAAAAATTTAAATTTTTTTGTTACTTTTTTTTTTTGAATTTAATTAATGAATAAATATTTAAAAAAAAGAAAAAAGTGTCACCCACTCAATTTTTTAAAAATGTATTTGAACTTGAATGGATGAACAGAAAGTATTTTATTATCAACGATTGAAAATTTGAACAAGATATATATAGGGAGAGTGTGAATAGTAGAAATTGAAAAAAGCGGGTCGTTTTCCAGAGACGACTTCACTTCCCGATGGACATATGCCCTTTGGCCTTTTTGGCGAAGGGGGCAAGCCTCCTTCTTCTCCAGAGTAGGGCCACCCCCCCCAAAAAGGAGGGGGAAGGGGGAGGGGCCAGAAAGTACGGTTGTCGCCCCTCAAACGAAAAGTAACATTAAAACTTTATAAATTATACAAACATTTTAAATTGGTTATGATGAATGGAGTTTTCATGTTTTGTTCGCCTAACGTAGCAATTTTGGACCCACCTAGAAGTATGTAGCTGGTATACTCATTTAATTGTCCTTAGATTCTTAGAAAAGGGTAGATCAACAAATTATTATCTGTTCAACTTATTCTGATGAGTGGATAATAGAGCTTTTTCTAAGGTTCCACATAAATGTATAACCGTTACCAGGGTGGTGCAAACTTTAAGGGGTGTTAAATTACTCTTAAAGAAGTATACTTTTAAACTTAAAGTGCATATAATTAACTCGAATACATTTTTAAGAATGTCTTCACGTAATATTAAAGAATAGCATCTAAATTTGGATTTTTGTTTTATCCGATAAAAAAGTATTCCAGCATTAATATGTTCTGGCTTTGTTATCCTACAGAGAACCACTTATCTTATACCACTCATTTTTATCCGAGTTTACCCATTTTTTCTTGTATAAAATGTGTTTCGCATTTTTCCTCTTATACCATAATGCTAAATGAGACATCCCTTTACATGTTAAAGTAAAAAATAATAATTATGTGTGGAATATTTTAGAAAAAAGCTATATTATAAATAGATCTATGAATTACAATGCAACAAACCGTAGCATTAAAATCGGGCATTTTTTTATCCCAAAATCGCCCGCGTTTAGTATGAACATGGTGACCTTATGATACCTGCCATTTTTTTCTAAAAAAAATTTAGTGAGGTATAGCTGACGTCAAAAAATTTTGACTTTGTTATTGGAAAAAAAACTAAATACTAACAACTCACAACTCTATTTACTATGAAAAAATTCCTTTTTGCACTGTATAGTAGTAAATGTTTTAGTTATACGTGTAATTCAAATTATAAAGTAACATTAGTGTGACTCTTTGTTTCAGATTAAAGATAAATGTCATACGGGGGTTCAAGATGTTCTTTTTGCAAATTCATGCAATTAGAATCATTTGCCAAAAGGTTTTAAGAGAGTCTTTAATGTTATTCCCTCTGAAAAAAAGCTCGCAGGCAGAGCCAGATGAAAATATGGTTAAAATACCATGAACCAGCTTCTTCGAACAGTTAAATGTGTGTGTCTGGAATCCATTTTACAAACGATGTTCAACATCAAACTTTTTCAGAACATTAAACACGCATCGCTTTGTCGTCTTTACTAATCTCATGCCATATTTTTTGATCCACCAAATTTGAAATTCTCTGTTACATTAACTATTTTGCACTAATTGTCTTTTTGCTGAACTAGCCATGTTATAAATAACGGTTAAAAACCGCAAATATAACACAAATAAACTTTAAAGTACAAGTAATGTCATTGAAATTGACTATGCTATGCGTAGATAAACTTCGCAACATTATCGATTGCAGTCCACGACATAAATAAGGCAAGGCAATAACAAACAGGTATTGTGTTTTCTGCCACACCGCGACCTATCACTCGCGTTTGATCGCAATAGTTAAATGTGAACTTCGTTAATTTGAACTAAAATGCAAACCGTGTTGATCGGTGGAGTGCCCAAAATATTGTGTCGCGTGCCATTTGTCCGCCATCCCTGGTATAGACTCTCAGAGAGAGAATATACTAAAAGTATACCACAACCATTTGGCGAAGGCACAGTTAAAGAGTGTAAAGGTCTTGCCTCTGCGCCTAAAGGTGAGGGAGAATTGAAACGAAGACTAACCATATTCAAAGTCACTCAATTCATTCCCAGCGCAAACCACAACACAAATTCAATGAACCAAAGTGATGCACCCAAGTATTAAATATGAAGAGAATTAACGAGGTACACGAGATATGAGAAGACTTTAATTACTTAGAACATTTACGTCAATTTAATTGCTCTGACTTCTCAGCTACCTAATCTAGATTAAATCTAAAGTGACAGATCGTCAACTTACATATAACAATTATCAATTACTAATTGATTATTAATTGATTATTACTTTATTGGACCTCACTTCAAATTGATTAATCACTGCTACGCTAGCAGTCTCTATCCTACTTCTCTCTCTTCTTCTAACCTGAAAGCCTAGACTTTATATAGTAGTTTTAATTTGCATGCTCACGTTTTCTTCTTCGGGGGGAGTTTATAATAAAAAAAATTTTAAAGACCAAGAATTCCCCAAGAGGAGTATTAGAAGATCGCGGATAGAGGCCATCACAAGGGTGTATTCACGAACTCCAAGAATTACATAGAAACTACGAAAAATGCAGTGCAGAGTAAAATTAATAGAACACATAAGAGAGTATAGTTTTATGTAGAGAATATTTTTATGTTTATTGGAGTTTAGAAAAAATTCTACAATATTCACTATAAGCAAATAGCACAGGTAGAAAACAATCTAACGAATACTATTGCTTCAAAACAAAAGTAACCAAAACAACGTTTCCGTAAAGATTATTTTTTTTATTCGGATAAGGGTGGATATCTCGTACCACCTGGAGATAAAATATCGAATAAATGAATGCAACTCTCGATTCTCCTTCTCGTTAAATCATGAATAAACACAAGTTATCTTTCCGGAAATGGTTTGCAGGAAAGAACCCATCATCACAATCACCAAATGATAACGAAAGATACTTTCTTGTATATTTCAATCTGGTCAATCATTCGCATTAACCAGTATAAGCAAATAGATGTAATTCTTACTCTTATATATAAATATATGCTTAGGAATTTGGTAAATCCATACAGTACTCGTAAAGCTTAAGACTTGTTGAATAAGATTGTTTTAAGAACACCGATACAGAAGGTTTGAGAATTTTGTTTTGGGTTTAAAAATTCAATCCAATAAAAGTAAATAGGGTAGTAGTATTCGTTTACCCTGGGTGGAATTACCCTATCTTATATATATCAGAATTTCTTACCCTATCAGTGGTACTCATTCAATTACCTCGGAAAATCTCGCCAGAATATGGATTTCAGTTCATTTAAAATATACCACATACTAAAATAACTTTAAATTGTGCCAGATATAATGTTCTTTAAAGCTGTAACTGTTTAATAAGTTATTTATTATTGTGCAATGAGAAACAATGTTAATAATGGGGAAACTATTTCTATTAAAATATTTAAAAGTTTACTTCAGAATACTTTTAGCAAAAAAAATTGTGTATTTTTATTTAAAACTTAATAGAAACAAATGTCTAAATTAATTATAAAATTCCATAAAAAAATTACAAAAAAATATATACAAACGAAAAAGCAGCAATAAATTTAAATATTCGTAATAAATTAATACACTAGAAACTAAGATAACTTAAACAGTACGATTTGTGAAGTGAAAAAAAAAATTTTAATGCATAACTTAATTCCGTATTCATTGTATAATCACGAAATATCTTCCACAAAGAATATAGGTCTCCCTTTTCTATAAGTTAATATTACATTAATTACTGTATAATTACTTTGTAGCAAAAATTTTCTGATTAAGGGAATAAGGAGAGAGAGAAACAGAAGAAAATTCTTTTAAAAAATTGTTGGATTTTTTTGGAGAGTTTATAATTAAAACGAGAAAAATTCGGAATTCCGTTACAGAAACCTTGATAGAAATATATTTATGTCGCCTACTATAGTATTTCCTTTTAAATAAGAATTTCCAAGCCCGATGTAGACTTTTTTGCCTTATTCATAATCTTGGCAACGTCTATAAAAGTTCTTCCTACTTTTATTTAATGTCAGTAGTAAGTTTGAATTTTAACACATCAAATAAAATTTAAAAATTACATTTTTTTACTAAGATAGACTATACTACATTTAAGAGTGAAAAATTAATATAAGGCATCAATTTTGTAAGAATGGCTACATTTTGGGAAAATTACTTCGATAGTATATTTCCTATAATGCATTACTATCTTGTACTAACTATAATATTTCCATAGAAGTATTATTAGAAAACCACTTAATTGTCTGAGACTGATTGTACCTTGCATTTTCCTTAAAAATCAATTTTCGAAAAATGAAAAATTAAGTTTTCAGTAACACTTTTGTTTTAAAATATTTTGGGTTTTTCTAGATTAATTCAAACATTTTCGAAATTTAAGGTTCAAAAAGGTTTTTAATGTATAGGTAGCTTTATTCTTCATTAATATAGTGTTGCCAAATTTAAAACAAAAATAATAAGTAGAAACAGTTAAAACTTTTCAGATAACTAATTATAATAAATGAATTGAATTCTGAATTCTTAAGTAACAAAACAAAGTAAAATTGTCATACATAAACAAGAATTCTTCCCATTTTAGAAACATCAAAGAAAAAAAAATATATCATAAAAATGTACATGAATGATAACTTTTGGCACTAAATAAAAGTTATCAAAACACTGCGAAAGAAAGAAAACCGTTAATGCTTTTTTCTTAACGCATCTTTAAAACCAAATATACATTTTCATTTGGAAATACAAGTAGTATTATATTCCAGAAAAATACTCGCAAACTTTTTTTTTCTTTTTGCAAACAAGAATTAATAAATAATTAATCGTTATTTAAAAGAATAATACTCATTAATACAAATCCTGAAGAGCATCCTAAAATGAGAACTGCCTCATTCGAAATACAATGGATTAACTTCAGCACAACTAATGGAGTTCTAACACATACATTGTCCCCGAAAACCAATTAATTAAGTATTTTTCCGAGTTTCAAATATCCTACTTTAAATAATTTTAAAAAGTAATAAAAGAGGAAAAAAACCATTAAAAAATACAGAGCAATTAATTCTGGAAGTTCCATTTCCATAGAGAACATCTTCACACATTCGATATTACTCCGCAAATTAAAAACGCCGTGTGGCAACGTGGCGGTGAAGAATCGCGTTTAATTACATTCGTTGTTCAGTTTTTTCCCCTTTTGAAGGAAATTCCGAATAACAAGAAAGAAAACAAGAGTAGAAATTGGAATATGATTATCATTGGGGACCACAAAACTGACGATACTAATAATTATTTCTTTTTCTCCGTTGAGTGTTAATTATGCACTGCCTGTGCTCAACGTACTCCACTACAAGCTCGAACACGGTTTTTTTTTTGCTTTGATCGATTGTTTCAAGCGCTGAGAATAAATTATCAGCGGGAAATTCCTAACAATTATGCATGCATGAACACATTTAGGGCTTCCGGCCCTAAAATAGCCGCGGAGGAGCATATATATCGAAGTTAATTACCAGGCCTAAGATTGGCAACGTTAATGGTGCCTTTTGAAAAAAATTGATTTGTGTCGGAAAATTTCTAGTTATTGAAAAAATAATTGTTTGAACCCTTTTTCTTAAAAAGTTCTTTTGAAATGTATTACATAGAGAAGGAATTATTTTTCTGTCGTGAATACTTAAAATTTCTATTTCAAATTCTTGACAGACGAAAGGTGAGTGTACGTGTAAAATAAAAGATCTAAAAGGTTTCACACATTCAGTAACTTTTGTCAGAAAATTATCTGATCTTAATTATAATTAAGATATCCGACTACGTTCGGAACCGCGATTTTGCAAAAGCGTACAAACGAATATTTTTTGTTCATATTAAGTGTCATTTAGATTGGAATACTTGTATAAAATTATTTTAAGAATTTCATTATAATAAAAAATTATTTAATGGCAACATTTTGGAAAAAAACGAATTACCTATTTTCAAAACATTTTCCTTTTACGAAAAAATACTTCTATAATATTAATATTTTGTTTAAATATAGCTTAAGACTTTTCCATAGAGCCTGAACTAGGATTTTTGAAAAATTCACATTTTCAGAGTTACTACCAATTAAAATATCTTTTTTTTTTTTTTTTTTTTTGTTAAAATTTCTTTACTCTGATGTATTAAAATACGGATAAATTTATTTCTAAGTTGTATATTTCAAAATTCCAAGTTCAGGCTCTGTGCAGAGGTCTGAGCTACATATAGGCGAAATATTATTATTATTATAGAAGCATTTTTCACAAAAGGAGAATATTTTGAAAATAGGTAATTCTATGTTCCCTTTTTGCCAAAATATTGCAATTAAAATTATTTTTTCTTGTTGTTGTTAGTAATGCCACCTGTTTGAGGAACTCAGATCGAGGCCCACGAAATTCATCGCGGCAAAGGGCCTTGAGTAGCATGCAGGTGACAGTATGTTTTGGATCGGTTCCACCCCAATTTTGAGGGAGAACATCCTAGGGGTGGTCAGGGGCCTCCCACCTCTCTTCCTTAACCATCAACCTCACGAGAGGACTTGCGGTTCAACGGCTATTTAGAGTACCCACTTGCCGCAAAAGCACGAAACGTGCCCCACGTGACCATAACCATCAAAAAGGCTTCAAGAGACAACATTGTATATTATATGTAAACATTGTATGTCTCTAATGTAAGAAAAAAGGGGTTTGATGAAACAATATTAAAGCAACAATTTAAGAATAAAAAATAAATAACGTCATTGAAAAATTACGAAATTCAAGGTTGGAAGACCTTCTTTACAGTGAATGGAAAAACATTGTTCATCCAAAATGCTCGGAGAAATACTAAAATGTATATCATTATTTTTCCATCATCCTATCTCGTGCAGTGGCGATTGAGTCGTGTAACACAGCCATTACCAAAAAATCGTGTTCGCGTGAAAATAGGTGATCTTCGTTTGACTCACAAAATTTGAGCCATATGTTAATGTGCTAATATCAAAACACATGCAACGAGGATCTCATTTAGTAGAGCCTATCGCGTTAATTGGATGGTATGGAATTAGGAGGATAGGAGTCTTAGGATAAACTTATATATAGTGTTTAAAATTTTATTTTATTTTTACTATATTTCTGTAAGTAAAAATATTTCAGCGAGTAGGACTTGAATTCCGAATATTTTTTGAGATATAAAAGTCCTCCAACGTCAATACCATGCTCTGGTTTTGCTATCTTACAGAGAGCACTATATTTTATCAAATTACTCCTTTTTATCTGATTTTTTCCCCCCTAGTAAAAAGAGTGTTTCGCATTTTTCCCCTCCTACACCGAAATGTAAAATCATCTATTCCTTCGAATGTTAAAATAAAAAATTGGCTATTTATTGAATATTTCAGAAATTTTAAAAACGCTGTGTTATAAACAAGTGTAGATTAAAATGTTGCAAATTTTCATTAAAAAATGAGCCCTTTTGACAGGTTCTCGTACATTTGGCAAAGACATCCTTAAAAATTTCAAAATTTTTAACTAGTATATATTTTATATTACATTATTTTGCTTCATTATATTAACATCTAATATTCTACAAATAGATATTTCTTAAGAATATTACACATCCGCGTATAGGGCAGTACTTTCCAACCATTTTATCACTACAGACCGAAGAACGCTTGGTAATTTTACCACGGCCCGCTGAAGGTGAAGCATCGATGGTTTATATTTTAAATTGTTTTAATTTAATAATTTTAACTTAGTTGTATTTAAATATGCCTACAGAATAAAATACACTTACCCCAAAAAATGAATATAAAGTTATTTTAATGGAAAGTTGTCCAAATCCGAGAGAAATACACCACAGCAAATAAAACGGAAGCAATTTAATGTTCCTCGGGCGGCCCAGTACCATTTGATCAACGACATGGGGGTTGGGAACCGCTGATATAGGGGATCCATATATTAAAATTAGGACTGAAGGGTACAGAAGATAAAAATAATGTTAAGAACCTCCTTGTTATAGATGTGAGTATTCTGATATTTGCAATTTCTAATTTTTATAATCCTCTCTGTTTGTACAAATTAAACTTTTCCCCCAAACGGAATGGAAGTTTTACGAGTAATTTTTTTTTTAAAAAACTCTGACTTTTAAAATCAATACTAGAAAATATAACTTATTCATTTACCCGTTAAGGTAGAAACTTTCTTGCCAAGTTTACTACTATAGTAATTCATTTATTTATCGGGAATTTTTCCCCAAGAATTGGTTTTATTTTTGAGAAATTTTATATCTGAATCCCCCTAAAACTATCTGTAAAACCACTGGAATTGACTAATTTTAGATAAATATTGCGTCAACCACAAAAATTGCACTTTTGACTGCAATGCTCTGGTTGGACGGTTCCGATTGATTCTCCTTCGAGGTAAGAATCACGAAATGATCCACGTGATTTCTGTTTGTATTGACTACGCATCAGAATAATTCACTGATAATAAAATAGTCTTCATAATCTAAGGCTTATATATATATATATTTTTTTTTTAAAAAAAGAATTCCGTTAAAAAAGCAAAGAATTATTTTCTATGTATGATTCATTCGTAGTAAAATTCCTAATTTTCAGTGTTCTATGACAAGCATTGCGAACTTGCCAGAATTACATTGTAATTAAGTTTATTCTCTTCCTTTTTAATTACTAGAATTCATGATCAAATTATTTTTTCAAATACAATAGTAACGTCTCAGAACGTCATAAAATACATCCATTTCCTCATTTTCCCCCCAAATTCCCGGGGAAAATCCAGGTTTTCCCCCTCTCCAAACTTCTACACCCGGGGGTTAAAACTCAAAACCCTGGGCATGCAAACCTGGCAAAAGTATACCCAAAATGGTATATAATAAAATATAAAATTTCTGCTGAAAAGGGAAAGTAGTAGCAAAAGGGAAAAAAGTCAAGTGTCGGGAAGTAAACTTTAAAAAATTCTTCTTGTTCTTTTTTTATTTTTATTATAATGTATTTTTCCCCGGGAAATAAACTTATTTTTCCCTATGAATGGCAATTTTTTTTTTTTTGTGGCCCATTTAAAAGGTGAAACTTTGTTTGGCCCAAGGATTACCCAAAAGTTTGACTCCCTTGCTCTACCCAAAGTAGTGAATATTTCTGTCGTATGAGGGGGTTTTTGGAACATGTTTAAGTGACAGGGGCGGCTCCAGGGTGTCCCCCCTCTAACTTCTAAAACTTTTTCCCACGGGAGGGTTGGGGGGCCTCGACATATTTAACACCCCCATGGCCCCCTGCACGGTGGGGTTATTTGGGGAAAAACTAAACCGAAATTTACAACCAACCCAACCCTGAGCCGCCACACTTGGCTACCCGTGTCCACCTACACCAAAACCCGTAAAGGATTGATTGATTAATTTAAAGTTGCACTGTTCAGCCTTTGGGGGGGGCGGGACCATTTTTGAACCAGGGGAAGGGGACGTGGACGGGGCACCGAGCTGGCACCCCCCTCGCCCCTACCCCCACCCCCAACGGGAGGGTTTTCAGCCCCCTCGACGATTTAAGGGATTCGCCAAACCCCACACGGCGGGTCTTTTTTGGGTTTGGGCCCAATCGGGCCCAAAGGGAAACCAAGATCCGATACCTATACCACCCCCCCGCGGCCCCTTAAACCAATCAAGGGATTTTGAGCTTCGACAGATTTAATGTGCCTCAGCTCCTCTACGCTGAGATCAGAGAGGTTAATTCCTTAATGAAAATACAGTATATTTTAATTTCACTAGGTAAACAACTAAAAATATCGAACGCTTATTAATTTCAAAGAATGTCAGGATAAATGTGCATAATAGCAATATTTATAAGCAATAAGAATTATTTTATATTTCAAATAATTTTTTTACTCTATCCAATTAAAATGTTTAAAAAAAAAAGATAAATCATAAAAATTTAGGAAAAAAATTGTGGATCCCAAACATTTCAATTTTTTTTTTAAAAAAAACCTTTTTTTGAAATAAGATTTTTAAAAACATGATTTCTAAAACATTGGGAAACAAAAGGGGTTTCATGTCTAATATTTCTAATTTATGATTTACGGAGCTCAAACAATCCATCATGTGAGGAGAGTATATATAAAGATTAACAACCACCCCTTAACCTTTAAAAGCCCGCGAAAATTGAGCCCAGTCATAGCGAATTATTTTTTCCATGACTTTCCTCCGGCATTTTATGATACCATCGGAAACCCAGCGTACATTTTTTTTTTTTTTATCCAGGATAAATGATGGAAGCGCGTCTGCTGAGAGTCCAATGCAACGGTAGATAATTTTTATCTACCTTTTGAACAACACTTCAGAGCTAAAAGATTACATTCTGAAGGTAAAATTGCAGAAATAAAGCGAAAAAAATTGTTCATTACTTTTATTTTTATATTTGTTATGTCCTTTAAAGTAGAACAATAAAATAAGACTCAGTCACTCGAAAATTCGACAATACTTTCAAAAAGATGTTGCATACGGCATTTTTGTCAGTTACATATGTGCATGTTATAAAATGCTACGTTGTGGAATTATGTGCATAAAAATATATAAATTACCGCTGCTACAAAAATGTAATTTCAAGTGTTACCTATAAGGCTAGTTCAAATTTTAGGCTTTTAAACATAAACGCGAAACTTCATTCTATTAATACCACAAATTTCGCCCATTGGACTCAAATTTTTAATTAAAAAAAAACTTTTATAAATCTAATACGGAAATATGTGTTCTTTCTTAAGATACGGTTTCCATTAAAGACAACACCAGTGAGGTGAGTGGAGTGAGTGAATATTAATGTCGCACTGTTCAGCTACTCGAGGGTTTTTGGCGATGGATCACGTCATTTGGAACCTTGGTCAAGTGAAGAGGACGACACCTGAGCTGGCCCCCTCTCTTCTAACTTCCACAGCAGCGGAACTAAGTTTAATCCTCGACATATTTAACATGCTTTGGACCCTTATGCACAGCGGGACTTCAGCGATCCTAGGCTTGAACTCATGACACGCCAACAACAAATCCGTTACCTTGACCAATAGGCTACCGAGGCCAAAGACAGCATCAGAAAACATTTTTGTTGTAACGAAACAAATATAGATAAATAGAAGAACTTTTATATAACATTTCTTGGCTATTTACGTTTATATTTTGTTTTAAAGAAAATCTTTTATGTTTATAGAAAAAAATCGTACGAATTTTTATGAGTCACATTTAAAGAAGTATAACGAGAACAGGAAGAATTTAAAATCCAAACATTTGTTGTATGTGATAAATTTATTTGTATATTTGCATCTTAGATGTGATAATCTTTACAGGTCAATGTTGATTAAATGTACTCTAATAAACATAATTTAGTTCAATACATGTTTTGTGTATGCGTAAGCCATTAGCGTAGCTAGTCCTGAATGGGCCCTGTATCAAAATTTCTTGGGACACGGGGGGCCCTTTGATTTTTATTTTAGGAGGCCCCTTAGCTTTGGGGCCCCTATTGATCGGCTGATATTGCGGTAGCTCCCCCATGGTGCAAGTGCGCGTGTGGTGCAATATCCTTTAAGGATCCAACGTTCGGAACCGTGTTTTTAAAAACCCGGTAAATGGATAATTTGATATTTAGTGTCACTTAGTTAGAATACATTAACAATTGTTTTAAGGACATTATAAAAAAAAAATTATTTAAAAAAATATTTTGGAAAAAAATTAATTTAAAAAACCCTTTTTTTCCAAATGTTCTCCTTTTGAAAAAAATGCTTCTATTGTTTTAAATTTTTGCCTGTATTCAGCTCAGCCCTTTTACAACCAAAACTAAAATTTTTGAAATGCATAACTGGGAAGTCGGTTTTATTTTTTAGAAACAAGGGAAAAATTTAAAAAAGAAAATACGCCGATAATTTTTTTTAAATGGAACTCTGAAAAATTTGAATTTTCAAAATCATAGTTGAGCCTCTGTAGGTTGGGGGTATACGGCTATTTCTAAAACTTCAAAAGGGCTTTGGGAAAAAATCATTTAAATTTTTCCAAAATTATTTAAAAAAAATTAAAATAAGCAAAACAGTAAAACCAAAAAAGACAAAATATCAAAACCCTTTTTTTGCCAAAAAAGGTTCCGAAACAATTTTAAATTTTCTTTAATACGAAAAAATATTTTAATCCCCTCAGTTTTATGTTAAACGATTTTCACTATATTCTGAATTAGAGAGTTCTACGTGTGTCACATCCTACAGCCACCACGACTCAAAATAATAAATTTTTCAAATTTCTAAAATGCTAATCGAATAGATATAATTACACACACACACATAAAATCTGATACAATAGTGCAATACACTAATATATTAGAATAGTACTGATAGAGTAATGGTTTCAATCGTACTAAAAAGGAAACATTTTAAGATAATACGAGCAAACAATTCAAGCAAGAACAAGACTTACCTGTTTGCACAGGGTAGGAAAAGACAGTGTCCGTAAAGGCAGTGGGTGTTGTGAAGGCTCTGAGCTTGATTCTGTATGTAGAGGCCGCCTTGAGAGGTCCGTTGCAGTAACCCTTGACACCGTTGCACGTATCGGCGCCGACCACAAAGTCTTCCACCAGCGATTGGTTGAAGGGATAGTAGGGATCGAGCACCTGCGAGAGAAAAGGCGCTTGAAAAAAGGCTCGACCTTTGGATTCGTTTCACTGAGATAAGCAGAGAGGAGGATGCTGAAGTCTGGAACTCTTGAAGCCTCGACTACGCGCTACGCTGATAAAAGGCCCACTTTAGAAGGGGAAAAGTGCTGGTAGGGGAGATAGTGGCAGGGCCATCTGTTAGACCTTTTTGGAAGTGTTTACTTTTTTCCCCCAGCTCTTTTTTTTAAATAGAATAGATTTAACACGACTCACACGTCTAAGTTGTAATATAACATACCGTAGTGTCAGTAATGTCGATATGTCCCTAGTTCAAACACTAGGGAAGTCTCGCGCCAAGCTTTCTTATTTTAACAAAGAACGTGATCTACATTTTATGCATTAAGCAATTAAACGGTGGTATCGACAAATTATACATAAAGCTCATATTTGAAATGAAGTGCATCCATTTTCTACAATAAATGTATATTTAAATGTAACAAAAAGTAGATTCAATAATATAACTCAAAAATGGGGACTTATCGTGCCTGCACTGATTTAGTAGCCAATATGCAGCCCATTAGAAAAAAGATATAGCTTAAAATAAATGCACTTAATACACAATCCACAACACACACACACAAAAAACTTGTATCTAACTAACATTGTTATCCATAGTAAGTAATTTAAACGAAAATTATATAAAATTTGTGTATAAATAAAGGAGTCAAGTTGATGTAGGGAGAACACAAAACAAAGCTGCATCTTGATTCTTTTGTTAAATAAATATTAATGTGTATTCTAAATAGTATTACCCACAAATATTTGTAAATGTTTTTACAACTTAAAATTGAATAAATAGATATTTTTCAATATATGTAGAGAATAAATCTTTCGCGAAAGAATTTATTCATTTTTTTAAAAAAATTTTATTTACCAGGTTTGATTTGAGTAGCGATTTTAATTTACGTCGCAATCAGAAGCAACACGAGGTTTATTTAAGACGAACTCGTAATTTTGAACTAATGTCAAGTGGCGAGGACGACACCTGAGTTGACATCTCTCCCCCTTCTTTAATTAAAGTCACTCCTTCATTTTTGTACCCGGGGTCCTAGACATGTATAAACACATTCCTCATTACATATGCAACAGTTTGTATGGAAGTAGTACACAATGTGGATCTAAAAACAATTAGTTTTACATATAAAACTGAACGGCATTTTCTCGAACCAAAATTTTTTAATGCTAAACCAGTTAACTGTGACGCCCCCGTTTGATAGCGAGCATACATGTGTGTCACGGAAATTGAGTGATGACGAGTGTACTCATCCATCACAGAGTAAGCGTCGCTGTTAAAATATTGGATGGGCTTATTTTATAAAATAAGCCTAAGTTCCAACCCTAGGGTTCCTCCAGCTATTGGTCACTTGGTCTAAAAGTAATAAGTAATTTAGCTATAAAGTAAGTTTTTATGGATATCTATGAATTTTAGGGACTGCCATGGTTCCCGGACTGAGAAACCTAAACACTTCCAAATTTACTTCCTTCCTTACTGACAAAATGTTTTCTACCCGTCTTAACTCTAAGAAAGTTCTGGGGTGGGTACTGTAGGGTTGATCACAATCCTCTTACCAGAAAGCATTCTTGTCTTTCTCACCCCAATTATTTAGGTTGCACGGCATTGGGCGATTACTCTGTGGCGATGTGATATCTAGTACTAAACACCACGCGAAGACGATCGTTTTGGCGAGGTCGATAAATTACTCGCGATCGGAACGGAAAGTACCCAGATCGAATCTTCCTTATTTCATTGGTGACCCTGGCCGTACAAATAAATCGCACCCTTCGCGCGCAGTACTCGTGGCGCCATCTACCCACCGAAAAAGCAACCAAGTCGTCAAACATTGACGCAAATAAGCCGTCTCAAAAAAATGACGCAATTCTCAAGCCTTCACGCACGATGATGATGTGTTGCTAAGTGCCACAAAGTGATGCAACTGCTCCCATGCTCGCCACGAATATGGTATTGTTCGTTCGCCTATTCGCCGAATCACTCGCAAGGGAGTAATATGGCGGTCTAATATCTATTAAATTAGTTCTAAACATCACGCGGAGACGATCGTTTTGGCGTGGTCGACAAAGTACTCGCGTTCGGAAAGGAAGGTACCCAGATCGAATCTTCCTTCTTTCAACTCTAATAGGGCATATGGTTATAACATCAAACAATTGGCATTTACACCACTCGATAGCAAGGTAACTTCGGGCCAACAGCTATCAATGGGTTCAGCGCTTGATCGGCGTCCTGCATTTGTCCCATGGTTGTTTACCTTCGCCTCTTTTCGGCTAACATCAAAAAAACATTATCATCGCACATAAATAAATTCGTTATGTTAACTTATATGCTGTTTCAGCCGATGCGTACGGGGACGCATGAGTTTATCCTAAATTTTTCGTATTTATTATTATTATTATTTATTTGTTTTCCTCGCCGACTGGGTGGCGTGGTTGGTTTGTCGCTGGCTTTCTGCATTTTAGGTTGCGAGTTCAACCCCGGTTCAAGTCGGTGGATCTTCATGATGCAGTCGACAGCGGCCATATCGTATGATTATACGGCGTGTAAAAGATCCCTAGAGTGTCTGTTTGATTACGGTGCTCTGGGCAAACTTAAATTCTAGTACAGATTCGCATCGTCAGAGCTCGGGTGCCTCCCTCTAGGGTGGAGACTGGGCGTCAAAATGGCCTGCAGCGATTGGTATCCGCCTATATGGTGCCAGCTTCCGGGAATGTACTAGGTCTGCAATGGTAAAACACCAATCCGCAGCCCATTAGAAATAAAAAATATATATTTTACTTCGGCCTGGCCTTAAAATATTCTAAGAAACTTAAAAATTTGAGAATATGTTTCGTTTTTTTTTCAAAAATTACAATTTTAATAGCATATGGTCACTACTTTTTACGCATGACGAGTATTCTCGTGACGACATAAAATCCTGCAACTTCTCAATGACGAGTATACTCATCAATGAAAGTTAAATGGTTAAGAAATATTGCAGAAAAATTTCCCACAGAAAGTAAAAAACATGCATTAACTCGAGTATAATATATGCAATATAAAATTTCTGGAAATCATATGTAATCAAGAAGTGTTGGAGGGTTGTGATCAACTATATTTCAAATTTTTCAAACATATAAAGTCGCTTACTGAATGTTAAGGGTAAGATAGTTAAGCACCATTATATTACTTAGTTAACTATTCCAAATTTTCCAAAAATGGCCACAAAATACGTACTAGGAAAACTGGCATAGTGCCAGTTTTTAACAACCCTGTCCATGAGCAAAAAGGATTTGATTTAATGTACAACATTCGCTTTTTGTTTATCTTCCTTTTTAATCCCAGCATTAAGTAATAAATTTTAAGCCCCCCTCCTCTCAGAAAATAAAAACTTTGATTTATTTCGAAATGAGTTATGTATATATTATTCATTGTAAATATATTTTACGTTTATTTGAATAGTAGAAATGTCGAGGGTGGGCGTAGCACATAACTTCACGACGAGATCTGGTTATTATATTAAATAGGAAATATTTTGTAGGATAGATCGGCTGGCTGGAAACGTGACACCCATATTGCTTGCACTCAACACATTCACTTTCAAGGCCACTCTTTAATCTTCCCATGGTAAAAAATTAGAAAAAATTTTTTTTTCAATTGTAAAATTCGGCGTATAACGCACACCTATACTTTCAAGCTGATATTTTTAATTTTTTGGTATATTCACCGTATAGCGCGCACCTTCTATTTTAAGAAGAAACCTAAATGTAAATGCGCAATATTCTTGTGCTTTGAAGTCGAGGTAATATTCCGAGCATTAGAAATAATAGTATATTTCTAGAACAGCAACCCTTTAAGTTCATAAGGAATGTCATTTCTTTTAAATAACAGTATTTCGATTATTTAGTGCGGAAGTCTAATTTTTTTCTATGACCATCTTTTTATTTTATTTTTAAAGCTTTCAATTTTATATCCGGCGTATAACGCGTCTCCGCAATGTTCCGATCTTATTTTTTGTGTTAAAAGTGCGCGTTATATATATACGCCGGATTTTACGGTAAATAATTTATTTTTAATTTATAAACAAAATAAACTTTCTGATCCAAATCCGATTTTAAATAAACAATCGGTTTTGTCATTTGACTATCTTCACTGAAAAGATTAACAAACAGAAACAGAACAGTATTCCTTTCGATAGAGGACAAATTATATGCAGTCATGCAAAAAGATTTAAAAAAAAAAAGAAAAAAAAAAAAAATAACCCTTTTAGTTAGTTTTGTATAAGAAACATTCCATTCAAAGGATAATCCGAGAAACATTAAATAATTCTAAGGATATAAATCTTTTTACCCCGAAACTATAAATACTTTTACTCCATATCTGACCGCAAATTAGTTTCGCATAGACCGGATATAAATCACTTTCCCCGAATTTGTCAACTTCTGTTTTGTCTTGGGAAATAGTTTACGCATACATACTTTGAATATTCCAAAAGATGGCGAAGAACATAATATTGAGAATAATATATAATTTTGAACCGGTAAAAATTAACAATAACCGAATTTGCAGCAACTTTCGTTTAAATGATGCTTTTAATTTTAATACTATTAAAGTTCCATTTTGGAACAGTAATATTTTTATAATAACAGTAGCACACACAAGGGGGGGTCCTCGGGTCCAGACCCCCCAAAGCCCTTCATATTTTTTTTGATTGATTATAATCCCATGTATATCGTGCGTAAAATTTAATTATTTTTTATTAATAATTAATTTTATTAATTAATGCTAATTATTCATTCAATAATTAATTTTTTATGTTTTTTGTTCCCGAAAATTGACAAAATCAAAAGAATATGTTGGGCGGCGTATTGGGGCATGATACGAGAATAGTAGACTTTCGACCCTGTGTGCCCCTGAAAAATTTCCCCGTGTACACTACTGTATTATGGAATACTACTGTTACAGTGGCGCACACCTAGAAGTCTGGACCCCAAAGCCGTTGATTTTTCATTTGATTATAATTCTAAGTATATAGTCGTAAAATTTAATTAAATATTTGTTATTAATGATTAATTTTTTTAAATTAATGCTATTTATTCAATAATTAGTTTTACTGTTTTGTTCCCAAAATCGACAAAATAAAAAAGCATGATAAAAAAGAATGGGGGACTTTCTCGACCCGGGACCCCTTGAAAAATTCCTGTGTGCGCTACTGCTACTGACTACTACTGTAATACGCTACTGTATATACAGGAATATTTTAATTGTAACCTTAACTTCCTCCCTAGTAAAAATACCTTTTCAAAATACCCTTCAATCAAAACATAATCCAATTAGATTGACTTTTACTGATAATAATAGGTATTTATTTACAATAAGAGAGAAGTTTTTCGTACATCTAACATTTTTTGTTTACCAAGTTCCCTTAAAAGTGCTCTTTTAGAACGAATCAATAATGTATCCAACCAGTAACTGTCAAATGCAATGATGATACGAGTAATTAGTTCTGACTGGGTGTCTCACCTGGTATGGCGGCCAGAGGGCGTACTGTTGCACGTCCGCCCATGAGGGCATTCTGAGGGCGTTGGAGTCCTTGGCGTCATCCTCAGCCACGATGATTGTGTACGCAATGATCTTGCCGTTGACACTCGAGAAGAAGTGATTGCTGAATTCCACCTTGATACTATTTGACGTGCGGCTTACCACTTTAGGAGTTACGCTTGGTTCTGGCGGGGGTGGAGCTATTCAAGAAAATAGAACGTTTTTGTACGAATTAAATTGCAGAAAAGATGCGAAGCTTTTTAGTAAACAAAGCATGCATCAAAAAGAAATTTCATGTAAATATTCCGCATTGCCTAAATATTTTTTCATATACCGTAAATTCGGCGTATAACGCGCACTTTTAACACAAAAATTAAGATCTAAATTTACGCGTGCGCGTTATACGCCGGGTATAAAAATGAGAGCTTCAAAAATAAAAATAAAATGTGCATAAAAAAACTTAAGACTTCTACAAAGATAGAAATGCTGTTTATTAAAAGAAATGTCATACCTTATGAACTTTAAAAAAAAAGGGTTGTTTTTCTAGAAATATACTAATTTTTTTTAAAAAAATCGAGGGATAATACTTCAAATAAATGGCCTTAAAACATAACAGCATTGCTAAAGCACCTTGCAAATTCCTTCGTAGAAAAGGGGTGCGCGTTATACGGCGAATATACCTTAAAAATAAAAAATGGAGTTTGAAAGTATAGGTGTGCGTTATATGCCGGATTCTATGGTAAATGCTAATAACATAAAACGGTAGGTGGTAAACTACCTGGATATTATTTGATCAAATTATTCGTATTTAAATGATTTACAAACTACCAATAGGCCTTTATTGTAACTTGTCATTAGAAATCATTTGTGATTTCTTTTTATATCCTGCCTCTATGCCTTCTGTGTACACGGTTTTAAGTTCTTAAATAGGTCTTCTGCCATTTTATTATTAAAACAAGTTCTATACTAATAAAATATACATAATCAGTAAATTTAAAGTTTTTTTTTCCTGAATTATCTTTTCAGATATTGAAGGAAGGTATTAAAAAATATTGAAAAACTTAATATTTGTAAATTAAAAAAAAAGTTAAAAGCTTTTTTAAAAAAAAAAATTTTTTTAATTTAAAGTAAAAAGTTTGTTTACAAACTATGATAAATATTATATGCAGGAGGAAACATGAATCTCAATAATTTGGGTTTAATAAATGATATACTTACGCCAGATGGGTGTTTTTTCTTCAGACATTGCCGTAACTCCAGGTCCAACTTTGGTATGCGCTTGTATCTACAATTCGAAAGGAAACACATTGTGAGAGAGAATTTATTTTATTACATCTAAGTTCTTAAGTGAGGCAGCTATAATGCTTCTGATTATAGCTGTTCACATATTTCATGTATATAGTGAATGAATGTTTATTAACGTCACACTACACGAGGGAAATTTGGGGCGGGCCCCGCTTTTTAACCCCCCGGACGAAAACGAACCTCAACAACGCCAATTTACAAATTTAAAACCCCCCCACTATTTTTCATGGGGGCGAAAGTAAAAAAGCCCCCCCCTTGGGGAAAAACCCAAAGGGGATAATGAAATTCTGACTGTTCACTACCACTTTTTCAGGAATGAGACCCGGCCCCCCAAAGGTAACTCGCTTATTTTAAATTTTTTAAAACACTTAAACCAAAAAAATTTAGGAAAAAAACCGTTTTGGGGTTTTTTAAAACTTAAAATTTTAGGAGGGGGATAACCCCCTTTCCCAAAAAATGTTCCAATTTTTTTGGAAAATTTTTTAAACGAAAAAGGGGGACATTGGGAGGGGTCATTTTAAACCCTAAGTACGAGACAACCCCTCAAACGCCAATTCATTTTAAAGGGAATGTTTACTCATTTTCACGGCATGGGGACGCCGTCATGCCCCGTTTTTCCCCCAAACACTAAAGAATAAAATTTAACTGAAATTTAAAAGGGGGGTCTGGACTGGAAAAAGGTCCCATCCAAGCCACTGGCATTCATGTAAAAATTAAAATTAAAAGTCACTTCCCCCCAAAGTTTGGAAAAAAACCCCCTTTTTCCTTTTACAAAGAACATTCCAATAATATAAAATTAAATTTCCCCCCAAAATTTCACCACAGATTTTTAACATCCTTTTGGGGTTTCGTTTTAAGTTATTTGGGCCAAAGCCTTCTTTTAAAGAATCATGTAATCAAATATGTATAATAAAAATTAAAATTTTTGATAAGGGGTACATCTAAAGATACAAATTTCCTAGTATAAAAATAAGTGACAGTTATTAGTATTCTTAGAGATTTATTTATGAAAAGGGTCTTGAGTCAGTGGCGTAACGTACACCCCACATTGCAGGGGGAGGCAGGATTCTAGGGGGCCCAAAAGCTTGACTGACGCCTAGTACTCAATCTTAGTGAAATCCGACTTGGGGCCCAAAATCTCTAAATCTTAGTGAAATCCGGCTTGGGGCCTAAAACCTTATTTTGCAGGAGGGGACTAATATTCTCCGTTACGCCACTGTTTTAGTATATCTACTAGATAAGAGGTAAGGGACTTCTATTTCACTTAAATTAAAATTAGTGTTGATTCAAAAAAAAATAGAAGTATACGATGTTTTCGTTATACACAATATTTATTGATAAAAATTCAGATTTTATATGTAAAGAAGGTTAGTTATGACAAAGATTAATGTGTACTTCAAGAAAATGCTTTTAAAATTTCACTTATCTTATTTTAGTTACATACAAATAATCACATTTTGTAAAACTATTTTCCATTCTGAAAACATATAATCGAAAAATTTCTTAAAAAAAAGAAATTGTAAAAATGATTGTAAACAAAGGTCGACTTAAGAAAGAAGCATAAGCTAAAAAGCATAAGAAAAATTAGTATAAAAAATTTATTCAGTTCTATAAAAACTTTCACAGAGTTTTAACTTCAATAAAAAACACTTTTCTTAAAAGGTTTTCTAGATTTTCTTTTAGTTTTAAATTTGTTATGTCGTTATGTATCGATCGACTAGCATAAGGGTCGAAACTGTTCCCTTTTTTGCTAAAAGCCAATGAATAATTTCTATACTCCCCTCACTTCCCATTTAAAGGTTAACGGCTATCATAATTTTTCAGCCAAATTTACGATACCTATTATAAATATTATTTACCAAAAAAATATAAGTAATAATCTTTTCTTTTTTTTATAGAATAAAATATATTAGTATTTTACAAGCAAATTAAACAGATTTTATATTTTAGAATAAACAATTAATAACGAACAGCGATCGCCTTTTTATCCTTTTAAGTTCTGTTGCTGTTGTTGTACATGCCATGTCTGACGTGTCAGATGGGCCCCAAAATTTCATCGTGAAAAGGGGGCGGGGGGTTTGCTTTCTCTCTCTGTAGCATACATTAGTTTCCATATATTCTGCATACAATTTAATGCTGATAATACAAATATATATATATATATATGAAACGTTATTTCAGGAAAATGCAATTTTTAATTCCTTTAAGTTAATTCTTTACAGTGAAATAAGCATATTACTTTTTGATACTTTTGGAATATGGTGATTTAATTACTTTTAGTATTTTACATTACTGGACTAACAAAATTTTGAAACAAACAAAAAGGAGGTTCGGCGTCTTGAAACTGTGTTTATATATTGCATATATATATATAGCCCCTCAATCTTAGTTTAAGCTTAAGAATCTGCTTATGTTTTATTGTGAAAAATTTTTTTGTTCGTCATCTTGCGGGGTTTTTTTTTTCTAATTGTTTAAACCCTTTAAATTAGATTTACAATAATTTAGAATACTTTGTTGACCATACGTGAAAATTGGCTGTTTTATTGGCGCAAGAGCCATACTTGGCCGATACTTGTTAATGTATTGTTAACCAAACACAACATCTAAGTAAGTATTTTGGGATAGAGTTAAATATTTTAATAAAAAATAATAAAAAAAATTTTAAGTCAATTCCTACTTAGATCAACAAAGAAAATTTTTTTTTTAGCTATTTTTTTATTAAATAGTTACAATTAATATAAATATGTATATAACAGGGGACAGAATCAAAACATTAAGTGGTAATTCATTTTTATTCATTATCATTAAAGTATCGTATTGTCATCCGAAACACATAATCGTGACTATAAAATTTCAGTTCAAATGAATGCTTTAAAACGTGAGAAAAACCTTTTTAAGTTTTAACACAAGTCGCCAAAAATAATGCCAACGTAGCTGTATTTGTAATTCTTTAAATAATTAGTTTAATTAAATTAATTTTAATTAATTATAATTTAAAAACGTATTTTACCCAAAACAATAGTGTATAGAAAATTGCTGCTCAAATGAGTGCTTTAAATGTGAGAAAAAAAATTTTTTAAGTTTTTTTACACAAGTCCCAAAAGGGTCACTAAGTCGCCAAAAAAAACAACGTGGCTGTATTTGCAATTCTTTTTAATAATTATTTTAATCAATTAATTTTTTTTAAAATTCAATTAAATTCGGGATTGCCATCCAAAAAAAACATATATATAAAAATTTTAGCTCAATTGAGCACTTTAAAATGCATTTTTTATTGAAATTCCACCAAGATAAATAAATATACATAGAGAGTGTGAGCTAATAGTAAGAACTGAAAAAGGAAGAGAACTAGGTATTCTTTGAAAGAGGAAGAAGGTTGAAAATGAGGGGGGGCTTAGACAACCCCAGACATGTCACCCATATTTAGCGATAAAAGTTAAAATCTTTAGGAAGGTTATACAGGGTAATAAATGAAATACCAACCTAATAAAAGTAAACCCCTATGAGGTGTTTATACGTGAAAAAATTTCAGTTTAACATGCAGTAATTAGCACTTTCCCCTTCATTTCTATATGATGACTTTTAGTGTAACTAGGATTCAACTAAGTGCATTACGAGCCCACGATCCTTTCTTTTGAATAAAATTTCCGCATCTGGAACTTTTTAAATGAAATTATTACTTTTGATTCATCGAAGGCTTCACGTTGTTCACTGCGAAAAATTTCTCTAATTGGATATACAAGGATACTCTAATCGTTAAGATTTTAACCTCGATGTGTCGATTCGATGATCAATATCAGATGCCAAATAAAACAAAATCTTACTTCAAATACATAGTCCATTCCCGGTTGCAAGCCGTACACCACACCTCTGCTTTCTGTAGGCTCGAAGTATTCCTGTCTCCGTTTTGGGCTTCCCTGAAATATGCATCAAATTTTTAAAAAAATAAAGTTCAGGAAAAGAAAAATTCGGTACAAAAATTTTTCTTGTCAATGAGTAAGAACATCAAAGGGACTGTTACGCACTCTTACCTTGATGTAGTACGTGACTTTGAATCCGGTGAGGACGCCATTTTGTTCGTTGGTCGGCAGTGACCACTGTAGAGTCACTTCACTGGGTTTCACGTCTACAGCTCGGAAGAAATGAACTCGTCCAGGCACTGCAACCAAATAATCAGAGTATTTCAAAATAAGTTCTTTGATTTAAATTTAAAACAAACCGAAAAATATTCTTCGCAAAGAACAATATTGGAAAAACTAGATACCATGCAAGAAAATATAGAAGTATATGTAAAACTTTAGATGAGAGAATTATCAGATTGCAAGATAAATGCTTCAGTAGCTAAAAATATAGCAGGACAACTTTACCCGTTTTGTTTACAGTATTTAACGAAACCCAAACGATTACAACTGATATTCTGATTCCATCATTAAGAGAACCAGGATACCATACACATTCAAAAAATCGATTTTTCAATTTAATATTAAAAAATAGTGCATATTTTTTTGAATCTAAAAATGTATGTCATTCATACGTCTGTTGATAAAATAACCTTAAAATATGAAAAAAGTAATTGAAAAAATGTCAGCAAACGTTTAGAAATGTTTTTTTTTTTTCACTTTTTCTCCAAAGCATAATTTTTTATACTTCTATACAGGATACATGTGTATATAGTGAATCTATTTTTTCTTAGCCTAAGTATTATATAGTTTTTAAAAAATAGTTTTACGCATGAAAAGGGGGGAAAATAGAATTTTTCAAAATTACAAAGCTTTATGATTTTCTCAAAAAAAACTATACTAATACTTTACTAAAAATTAGGTAAACAATATTTTATGTATTGTTTTATAAGTGTGCAAAAAATATTTTACATACTTAAGAAGTGCGTTTTAAAAAAAAGGTACATAAACATATGTATTATGAGATCTCAAAAATTACGTCCAACTGAAATTAAACAGAAAAAAAAGAAAAAAAAAATTGTATTTCTACAGAATGATTAAAAAAAAATCTTTATTAAGATCACAAAAAAAGTCCAAGCTCGATTGGAAATTTTTAAAGATATATATCCCATAAACAAATCCTCAATTTTTTTCATTTCACTTTTTCGAGCATGTCCTGGTACTCTGAATTCAAATACATGCACTTATCGAATTATCCCTATCACCATTTGTTTGCAAATTTTAATATTCGGAAATTTTTAAAAGGTGTGTTGAAAAATATTTACAAGCTCTGGAAAGATTTAGAGTTATTAAATTAGTTCTTTTTCGTGGGGGAAAAATATCCAAAACACACTATTATATCTATAAACGCATGTGTGTTTGTGTGTATGAAATACCATAAAAAGTATATGTGCATAACACCACCCTGACTATTATATTTTGGTTATTTATAATTTTAACCAACACTTAAAATATTAATTATCATTTAGTTATTTAACTATTTATAACCTTTTTAATACAACTTTCTCCGTCGTAATATCTTTATTCATACATTACTGAATGAATCCAATCGTCATTGGAATGTATGAAATAATTGCGCATACTTTTCCGTTTGAACCATCCTGGACTTGCAGAAAATGTAAAACCCATTTGTTTAGTAAGTTTATTACTTCTTTCTAACGTTAAAGGTCCTGATATGAGAGCATTCCGAGATCTCGCTTGTTTGAACAAAACAAGTAAAGCTGTCTCTAAATTCTCGTGCTTGGCCGTTCTCATCTATTTTCGCTGCTGCTCAAACTTACTCCGCTTAAACATTTCTGTAATTTACTTCTTTTTTTTTTTTAAAATTATTGCTGATAATATAGAGTTAGCAATACCAAACTCTTTAAAGATTTCCGTTTTCGTCTTCTGTTTTTGATCAACAGCTTCTAGTAGCTCCATCTTCATTTTAACTGAAATATTAGCTTGCTCCCCATAGTTCTTTTTTTATTGTACTCATATTTAAAAAAAAAAAGAACGCGAACCAGAACCAAACTTGCTGATTTTTACTCACACTGATGTACTCGTCACCGAATTCCAAAGCCATCTGTTGAGAAATGAGATGTTTTTTTTATAGCTTTTGTAGGGGTGGAGAGTGAAAGTAGCTTAGATAAATAAAATTGGCTCCTGCCACAGGCTATTCCGAGGGTGCTTCAATGCCAACATAGCCCCCTTTCTACAAAACGTGTAAAACTATCTCTTTCATTTTACACCCCTTTTAATTCTCGCCTCCGAGGCTGTTATTTTCTGTGTTTTGTTTATTCTAGAAGAGAAATCTTTTCTTGTTAAGCGTTTTTTGTTTCATGTTAAGAGAAAAAAATGCATAAAAATACATAGTTTGTCGGGACCGTTGTAATATTTCGTGTTAACCAATATTTCATCTTAAGCGTTTTCACGTTAAACGTATTTCCCTGTATATATCTGTACAATTTCAAACCTTTTTTCAAGTTTTCAAACATTAAACGAAAGAATTTGTAATTTTTAAAAACACTGTGCCTATTGGCATCTATAATTAAGTCATCCATATTACTTACGTTAAAATCCGTTCTGATCACACAAAAAGGTAACTTTAACCTGTGACGGGGCTTTCATCGCGTTTTCTTTTAACAATCCTCTTGGGGTTCTTTGGGGCCAGAACGGCAATTCTTAATAACCAACTCGAGAAGAACGTGATTATGCAAACTAGGAATCATATATATAACAGAAGTTTAGCGTTCGTGGGGTGGCTATGTGAGGTCTATGTCTAAGTGTGAAAGTGATTAAGATAGCATTTAGAAGAATACCAAGTCCGAGAATTAACCTACCCGTACCTGTATATCCAAGTTAAAGGTGGATACGAAACCACAAGGATTGGGGAGCCGGATAAAACCCACATCATTTGGGGACAAAAAAAGTAGCTGTTTCCCCAGGATATGGATAAGCGACTTTGATTAAGCTATAAGCAAAGTGCGTGCTTAGTGAGTTTGAATTCATCTGTAAAGTTGATATAGTGGTCTATTACGCGTTTTTTGGCAATACAGTTGTGTTTTTCATTCCAGATCTGCTTACTTTGATTATTATTATTATTGTTGTGTATTGTGATTAAGTTAAAATCTTAATAAACAGATATTAAGATGAACGATTTGCGTGATTCTTCGTCCTTTTCTACAGAAACAGGTCGCGTAGATAATGGAGAACTGAGGTCCCCACGGGTGGGGACCTCACAAACTTTCCAAGCGCTTGAGAACACAAAGTACTCCACACATCAAAATATTCCACTTGTCATTTGAATCGAGTAAAAATCTTATTTTAGAAATTTTATAAAAGAAAGTTTCTAAAAACAGTGCAAGTTCGATTCAGTATCGGTCTAAAGAAATTGTGTTTCATACAAAATATATAAACTAGATATTCCTTTATAATGTTTAAATAAGATATATAGAGGTATACTTATTAGGAGGAAAAGTTCAAAATTTTGAATTCAAGAAACCACTCACCTGACTCTAGGGTCTGGAATGTCTTGGAGAGAGGCCTACTGCGCCGCACCGTGGCGGTGTCATACCCACTGATGACGGACACCAGGAAAGTGTAGTTGTGGTGAGGTTTCAGTCCCTTGAAGATGTTCACTTCCTCGAAACTGACGTTCTTGACGAGGTGTCCCACGGGGTCTTGGTATTCTATTTCGTATCCGTCCATCTCCCCCTGCGGCTTCTCCCAGGACAGGGTGATCTCTGTGTCCGTTACGCTGGTGGAACGAATCTCTGAGATAGGTTCAGGATCTAAAAGGCAACACACAAGAAACTCTTAAGATGTGCTCAAGTTCAGAATTAGCAATTGTTTCATCCCATGTAGGTATCGTAAGACATTTCAGTTTGATCAAATAAATAAAAAAAACAATGGATTATGTGAGTATGGTTTGAAAATGGACATTCATGATCAATTTTAAGGCCGTACACAGTGGTGTACACAGACCTTTCTTATGGGGGAGGAGAGTTGAGTTTTGTTTACGTCGCACTATAAAGCAACACGAGGGCTACTGGCAACGGACCTCGTCATTTTGAACCTTGTTCATGGGACGAATACACCTGTACTGGCACAACCCTTTCCTAACTACCACACCTATGAGAAGACATTGAGCCTCGACTGATTTCATGTGCATCGGTCCCCTCTATGCGACGGGTCTTCAAAGGCACCAGAACTCGAACCCGCGATACTTCAACCACGAGTTCGGGAGTGAGTGAATATTAACGTCGCACTGTTCAGCTACACGAGGGCTTAAACGACGGATTTCGTAATTTTGAACCCTGGTCAAGTGATGTGGACGACCCCGGCGGCACCCTCCCCCCCCCCAACTACCGCACCACACCCATGGGGAGGACGTTTCAGCCCCGACAGATTTAACGTGCATCGCTGCCCTACACGACGGGTCTTTAGTGGTACTGGGCTCGAACTCATGACATACCTGCCATGATCCGATACCTTGACCACTGAGCTACCGCAGCCACTAGGCTAGTGCGGCTTCTCTTATGGGGAGGGGAGGGTTACATACTAAAAAACCTCCTAGACTTTATGGACAATCTGTAACCAGTGGCGTACACACAAGAGCGATGAACCTACCCCCTTGTGCACGCCTCTGGTTACAGAGATCAATAAAACCAATAAGACAGGGTCTTTGATTTTCGTTATTTGGGTGTGGGGTTCTCCCCTATTTCAGAATTTAAAAAAGAACACAGAAGAAGAAACCAAGGGTTTTTTTTATCATGAATAGTCTAAAACTAAACAAAAAATGTTGATTGTCTGACTGGTTAAGAAACATATTACAGAAGAGGTCAAATATTTCTCTCATTACACATAATTGGCTTATGTCGAGACAACAAAAATTAGGTCTATTTAACAATGTGATCAACAAGAGAAGGTGGTCAACTGTGGACCTCCTGCTACATATAATTTTAAGCCTTATTGGACTATGACAGATTTCAGAAACTGTTTTCCACATCACTATCAACTCAAAAGCATTATGTGTACAAAATTAAAATGTATCAAGAAATGCAACTTGCCATCAAGCAATATTTGGTCTATACACCGATTAAGTGGAAGAGAAAATTACTTACATAATCTGGTCTGTCGGTGGATGGGAACACTGCTGACCCCTCCACTGACAGTCCAGATGGTGATGTCATACAACCGTCCAGGAACTAGGTTGTCGAAGAGAACCAGGCGATTGGTGTCGTTGAAGAGCTTCTCCTGGGCTGGCACCGCAGAGTCGCTCAGTTGGAATCGGTAACGATCGAATACGACGCTTCTTTGAGGAGTTGGAGTGTACTTGATGCCCAAGGTCTTGGTCTCTTGTTCACGGGTGACGATGTTGATCACGGAGTCGATGACGGGTTCTGGAAATTAAGGACAAAGATTAACGTCAATAGGACATGAACAGTAGCGTAGAATTAATATTGTTGACAATTTGCATGCGGGGACAACCGACGACCCCAATTTAAATTTCCCATAATAAACAAATTTGTTAATGGATAAGAACGAACAAATGACAACATGAAGCCCAATCGAAGTACATACACAAAAAGAACACAAAAAGAATAAACCAGGTTCACAGTAATGGAAAAACGCATTCATTATGAACAAGTTTTAGATAGTCTCTGTTTTACTGCAGACAACGCACAAGCAGATTCTGAAGATTGACTTGACCGTTGTCTCAAAGGTCCCTTATATAGCCTTATGGAAATTTCCAGTTCGATTCCAAAGACTTCGAGGGTACCTCGGTGCTATAATTTTTCGCCCAATCTGTCGTTAAGGGCACTAAAGCATCCAATCTGGTAACCCTAATCATTTCTTGTGGGGTTGCCCTTATTTTAAAGTTCATGCTGGGATGCGGCGAACTTTCAATTTTCCCATAAGCAGTATATTACTGCAGGGAAAACCACATACGTTATATGTATTTAATAATACGTTCACGATTTCGAATTGGTCGTCAGTAGGGAGCTTTAATAGGTATGTCATTTAAGATATTTGGAAATCTTTTAAATAAATTCCCATGCAGACCATATCATGTTATAAAATGAATAAAACTGGAAAAATACAAAGAGAAATAATTTATATTTAAAAGAATTTTATGATTTTAACTCATAATACAATTATCCCGTACATAAAAGAAAATGTCAAAATTGTTTTCCTTTTTATGTCGTCAATATTTTAGTCATGTTGAATAAACGACATGATAAAAGGTGTGCCACTAAATCAACAAAATATTACGTGCTGCTGAAACAAATCTCTAATTTTTTTTTACAGGAGAACAATCTATAATGAAAGAATACTGACTTGTGCGCGTCTGTACTGTAATGCCTTCACTCCTGAGATTGTGGCTGACAGCATAGAACCGGAAAGAGTACAGCTCTCCAGGTTTCAGCTCATCAATTATCACATCCATCTTTTCCATGGGTTTGGTATCATTGGCAGCCACCTGAAAATACAGAGAGTTATTTCAATTACAATTGCATTTGTATAATTATCAATAAGGTCGATTAAAAAATTCATTGTATAAATCAGTAGTAGGGAAACTAATACCTGTCTAGAGGTAATTATCTGGCCCTTCACAGATTTTAAAATAATAGTACAAATAAATTAAATTTAGAACTCTATCCCACATATAAATATTTGACGTCGTTAACTTCATCAAAGAACAACGAATTAAATGGTGAGTGAGTGGGAATAAATGAATATTAACGTCGCACTGTTCAGCTACACGAGGGCTTTTAGCGATGGACCTCGTCATTTTGAACCATGGTCAAGTCACGAGGACGACACCTGAGCTGGCACCCCTCTTCTAACTTCCACACCACACTAACGGGAGGACGTTTCAGTTCTCGACAAATTTGACGTGCATCGCTCCCCTACACGGAGGGTCTTTAGTGGTACTGGGCTCGAACTCGTGACAAGCCAGCCACGATCAGATACCTTGACCATTAGGGTACCGCGGTCACAACGAATTAAATGGACAGGCCGCGTTGTCAGAATGGACTAAGACAGTACATCACTAAAAAGTCTTCAATACCCAACCAATTGGTACGTGGAAAAAAGGCAGGCCAAATCTAAGATGGATTAATGGCCTAGCAAAAGAGTTCCTAGTTTTGAGAACTAAAACTTGGAGAGCACTAGCAGGAAGAAGGCAGGCCAGAAAAAGGCCTCTTGAGAAAGCCAAGGCCCACCCTGGGCTGTTGAATCACGGAGGATGGAAGGAAGTTCAAATAATTTCTCAATTTTAACGTTTGAAAATATTCATTTAAATGCTTTTTTATAATTAATTTCAAAACTTTTGCTTGTACAAGAATTAGCCCAACACTATATATGCCCAAGAAAGTTAATGATACATTTAATTCACCCTATATATGCAAACACTGGAGTTTTCTATAATAAAATTTCAGAAGAATTATATTACAAACAGACTGACAGATAAGCACTTAAATTCACCTAAGAAAAGCAGTAAAAAAAAAATCCTCAAAAAAAGCCCACAAGTTTTAAAGCATACTTTGCCTTGGCCCCCGTCCCCCTCAGAAAAAAGCGTTAATGTTTTATCTTTTAAAAAAACAGAAAAGTTCGCAACTATTTATTTCATAATAAATAATAATTTTAAAAATTTCGATGTGCTATATCCAGATTTTAGTTGTTACGGAAGTTCTCAGGATCAGATTAAACAACAATCGAAATGACCATTTTTAAGTGAGACATTTCTCTACAACGAAATAAAACAAATCCTGATAAAAAGGATCTATTTTCGATTAACACAAACACAATCATTGCATATAAATTAATGATTTTCAAGTGAGCAGTATGCATGTACCAATTCAAATTAAAATTACTTCCCAAGTTAAAATGTAATCTTCTATTGTTTTAAATTCATCACGGTATTCGAAAGAATACGATAATTAAACATAGCGAGTAACGGTATTTACGATGCTGAGGCTTCCAATCCATCAAATTTCGATAGCGAGAATTATCTAGTCGTTAATGCTATTCTCAATGCAAACAGATCTTATCTCAGCTCCATTAAAGATAGAACTGTTATTCGCTACTCAGTTTAAGATTAAGACATTCGAGTTTAACGATTAGTGTTTAAACTACAGAAAAGTATTAAAAATTTTCAGATTACTCGTACATTAAAATGTACAGATGAAAACAGTAATTGGAACAATGAAAAGTACGATCTATTTATTCGAAAAATTCGCAGTCCTTTTAAAACATTTTTGACTTATTCGTTCTGTTGGCTCATGAACTGAAGCTACGTCAATGTATTTAATTATTTTTTATTTGTCCCGCGTGTTTATTCGTGTAAAATATCTGGCAACAGATTGTTTTTGTTTTAATTATTCACGATATGTTCGAATCGAATCGTGGAATAAAGTTAGCTACCTTGAAACTTTGTTCTTATGAAATTCTTAATGTTATAATTCTTATTCTGTCGAAATTCTATATCTAAACTATTCATTCGTGTTCTTAAATTCTTTAGATCAATTTTTAATTTTAGTTATCTGAATTATTTAAATTAGAATCTGTATCCACACGTCCTGTTGACTTTTTATTTAAAAATACAAGAAATTCAACATTTTCATTGCCTTTCTTTACAAAATAACAAATTTTTATGTAATATCATACTGGAAACTGGACATAAGATTTAAATTATACAATAACGTTCGTTCTTTTTCCATTCCTTTGTGAACATACTGTACCGAAATCTACTATATATACATAACTCATAAATTAAAAACTTATAACAATAATTATGAATTTAAAATAAGCAGAAGTAAAAGGAAAAATTAAGCATACTTGTTGTGGTTACAAAATCTAAAAGAGACCGATTTCACAGATATGTTCACTAAAGAAAATCCAAAGACAGAGGAAAAAATTTAGAATATAATAGGGTAAGTAAATAAAGACATTGTATTTAAACTCATGGAATCAAAAAGATTACCAAAGGATTTGCTTTAATAGTTAAACGGATTGAAAGTAAAACGACAATATTCGTATGATGAATAAATACTATGAACTTGTATGCTAAAAATTACTTAGCTCATAAAACTGTAGGCTAAGTAATTACAAAATCTGAAATGAAGTTTTCTCCATTAAAAATTGAGAAAGTAAGCAATAATAGTAAAAAAATTAATAAACCAGAAGATAAAAGGAACTAAAAATTCGATTTAAAAAGAATTATAGCAAAAAAAGAACACTAACGAGATTGAACATTAAGGTGCTTTGAAAAGTTAAATTTTGAAGCCACTTAAAATTCGCAAGAAAAAAGCAAAAAGTTTTAAAAAATATAATTGGTTTTAAACAGCAAGCCTCTAGAAAAATAAAACAAGGCAAAACTAGAATAAAAATAGTTTCCTATATATATATATATATATATATATATATATATATATATATATATATATATATATATATATATATATATATATATATATATATATATATATATATATATATATAAAGTATGGACAAAACATTAGGGTAACAACTAAACTGTTATGAAAGGAATTTTTTTCCGAGTTAAAATAGATTAGGAATAGATTCCTTAACCGAAAAAAATTAGCAATAACAAAACTTTTAACATAATTCCTTCATAAAAAAATCGGAGAAGCAAATTAAGCTAGAAAAAATTTAGTTAAATGAATAACTAAGACAACTTTTCTATAGGCAAAAAATCTCTTGCAGAAATTTATCAGAAAAAAATTCATAAAAAGTTCTAACACTTTTCAAAAATGTGAAGAACAGGGCATTTTAACGCCAAGTTTGGAAAACGAGAAAAAGATGGAGGAGAAAAAACCCGTTCCGGATTTTAGAATCTTTTCTTAGGAAATGGGAAAGAGAAGTAAATACCAAAAATCAAGATATTTGGAGAAAGAACTTTTTTCGGAACCAAAGGGATAAAAAAGGTTACGAAAAGAATTTTTCTCCTATGTCTCAAAATAAATGATTTTTCTTACCAAAGCAAGATACATATTAAGTAACAGTTTTTCAGATACAATCATTTCAGAAAAAGAACAGGTGAAATTAAGTCAGAAAAAAAATGAATAACTAAAGGGAAATAAAAAAAAATTCTTTTTATGGATTTCTTTAAGCATAGTAAAAAAATAATAATAATTATCCCAAGATCGAAAATCTGATGGATGAAAAGCCAAATATTTTTAACGCAAAGTCTGGGGGTTTCATTTCATTTTTGATTGACGTCACACTCTAAAGTAACACGAGGGAGGGGGGGGTGGGATGAACCTCGTCATTGTGAACCAAGGTCAAGTGACGAAGACACATCCGCGCGAGTCGGTACCCCACTCTCCTAACTTCCACACAACGTCTATGTGAAGATAAGTCACGGTAGATGTAATGCACACTGGCTCCTCCACACGGTGGGTTTTCAGATTGATTGAATATTAACGTCGCACTGTTCAGCTAGCTACACGAGGGCTTTTGGCGACGGACCACGTAATTTTGAACCATGGTCAAGTGACGTGGATGACACCTGAGCTGGCACCCCCTCTCCTAACAAGCACACCCCACCCACGGGAGGATGTTTCAGCTCTCGACAGAATTAACGTGGATCGCTGCCCTACACGGCGGGTCTTTAGTGGTGGTAATGGGCTCGAACTCGTGACAAGGCAAGCCACGATCCGATACCTATACCACTCGGCTACCGCGGCCAGGTGGGTTTTCAGAGACATAGGATTCCAACTCCTGACTCGTCAGCTATGTTTATTACACACAAATGTATTGTTTGTAATTAATTTCAAATAAATAAAAATAATTTTAAAAAATTTAAAACGAGCAGCATTTTTGGCACACAAGCCTTTGTAGACACGACAAATCTCTCAAGTGTGAGAGCCATTTCAGTGGTGGCACCATCTAGTGGCGGCTCTTGATACCAAATTTTTGACACTTGGAATTAATTTTAATTGAAGCTCTCGACGGATTATTAATATTGCCATGATTTAATTTTGCCGAGAGTGCTAGAGAGAGGGAGAGTACCATTTATATTTAAAATTAATATTTCCTAAGTCACAATCGAATGACGAGGTTGGCAATTCAATAAGCATCACGAGTGAGTGAGCGAATATTAACGTCGAACTATTTAGCTACTCGAGGGCTTTTGGCGACGGACCTCGTCATTTTTAACCATGCTCAAGTGACGAGGACGACACCTGAGCTGGCACCCCCTTTTCTAACTACCACACCAACGGGATGAAATTTGAGCTCTGGACAGATTTAACGTGCATCGCTTCCCTACACGGCGAATCTTCAGCGGTACTGGGCTCGAATTCATGACACGCCGGCCACGAGTCCGTTATCTTGACCACTAGACTACCGTGGCCTCCAATTGGCATACCCTTTATAATTTAAAATCAATCGATCTATGTAAAATGTTGTGTGCAAAGTATAGTTTGACCCATTGAGGAAGATGTTGCTTCAATCAAATAAAATATAAAACAGAAATTTTTCTCATAGGTATAATAAATTTTTAAAATGACATTCATTACTGGAAAGCAGAAGTGAGTTGGGACAAACGAAATTGAAGTGACTACGCAGATCAACTTATTAGAGGATAATGCAATCTTCTCACTGCCTATGAGCAAGTTTCCAGTGGAAAACATTACATTTGTCAGCTATTCTGAAAATAAAATATTGCAACAAACTACACATTACCTGCAGGGATTTTTGATCCTGGGGGTCGTCGATGGCATTGTACACGATGATGTAATAGTCTCTACTACCTTCAGGCACTTCCCACTCAAAGGTGATGTTGTAAGAGTCCAGAGTCTCCTTCACTTTTTTCAGGGGCTTCGGATCTAAAAATGAAGAGTTCATGTCACAGATAGTATTTATTTTTCCAGCAAACAGAAATTCTCTATTGAGTCAATGTTCACTGAAAAACAAGCTGTAATGGGGTTTTCTTTTGAAAAAGGAGGAAAAACGTACTTCCGTTTTCAAAGGAAGAGAGCTTTTCCGCCGCTCTTTTTTTTTCTTTAACTTTGTGACAAGATAAGTTCTGCCGTGGTTTCGTTTAATATAAATAAAATATTACATATCAGGAATAAAAGTAAGGCTGTAACCCGAGCTAAGAGATGTTCAAGAAAGGAAACACGATGATTCAGAAATGCAGACATGTCTTCCTGCTAAGGAAGAAGTTTTTTCCTAAGACGTGTATAATATCAAACGAAAGAGTTGAGCGAATTACAGATGTTTCTTTTATTTTCACTTTCTCTATTTTAGTGTATATTTTCTCAGATTTATTGACTTTCAAAATTATTTCAGTCACTCGTTAATTATTTTGTCATCACCACTTTTAAAAAAAACATACAATTTTTTTAAAAAAAACGCAAATTAGAATTTCAATTCTTAAGAGCCATAAAAGAATAAAGATCCGGAAATTATTGGTATTGCATAAGAAAGAATGTTCTTTATTTTATTAATTAAAAAACCAATAAGTTTTTATAAAATCTTAATTACTCTCCAAGAGGAAAATTGTGGTGTCCCCTGGGGACACCCTCTTTCCATTGTTTGCGCGACCTATGTCTGTGGGAAGTAACGACACTAAAATTATTCAAATAAAAATCTGTTTTTTATTTTGTTTAAACACAATACAACAAAATTAATCTAAGAGGAGGAGGATCAAGAATGAAGCCGCAACACGTTTAAAAATAAATAACCCCTTTAAAACGGAAATCATAATTAAAAAGCCTTCCAATAAAATAAACGTCTTGTACAAAGTTTAATTAATCAAACTTACCGCTATACTAGATCAGGGGTGGAAACCAGTGGGCCCTGCCACAATGGAGGCAAAAATATTTTGGGCTCAGCGATAAAATGGGTTGCATTTTTTTTCAAAAAAACAAAGTTCACTATGAAATATTACGAACGACCCAGTGATCCTTGAGGGTGGCAGGGAGCACACTCGTTTCTTATAGTCTTTTTTAGTTCGCGTGGGGTACAAAACTATGATGTGATTTATCTAAGATAGATAGTCAATTTCGTTGACACAACGTATTTCAAAGTTTATTTATGGTATATTTGTGATTTTTAACTGTTATTTAACATGGCTAATTCAGCAAAGGAACAAAAATTGCAAGATAGTAAGTGTAAGAGAGAATTTCAAAATTAGTGAATCTAGATAAATGACATTTTTAGTAAAAGCGACAAAGCTTTTGAAACGAATCACAAATCCTCTTATCAAAAAAGTGAACCACAGCATAACTAATTAATTGCTTAGAAACCGTTTGGTAGATAACTCCTTTTCAGCATGCATTTTACTAAAAGTAACATCTTACAAACATAATATAAGTAATTTGTCATCCAATCTGCAGCATTAGAAGTCACATTAATTGTTACTTTACAATTTGAATTTCACGTATAATTAAAACATTTACAACTATAGAGTGCAAAGGGCATTTTTTAGTAGTATATAAAGAGCTTTGAGTTGCTAATACTTAGAGTTATTATTTTTCCCCAAATTTGCGCAAGTCAAATTTATTTAGGGACGTCTTTTCATCGAACACCCTTTTGAAAAAATGGGACGTCGCCATTCCGTCCCAGGTAAACAGCTACGGTCCTTAAAACTTCCGTTCCAGCTTTTTAAACTGGCGGGCCCTTTCTTAGCTATGTTCCGTTGGCTCGGGCCCCCTTTTTTGGTTTGTCTGCACCCCGGTAAAGGGTAATTCCCAGAATTAAGATTCTTCTTCCAGACTTTATATATCACTTTTTCGACTACTTTCTACCGCACCCCGTGAATGCTAATCTTCCAATATATATATATATATATATATTACATTAACACGTTTTCCTTTGAGTTGGTTGGAAAGAATTGCCATTCTTGCCCCAAAGAAATCCTAAGAGGACAGTTAATAGAAATCGCGATAAAAGCCCCGTCACAAAATAAGTATTAATAGATAATGGATTTAAATTTTCCTGCATTATTTGATCCCGGGGAGTCACTATTGCTCATCAGTAACATGAATGCTGTTTGCACGTACGGAAGAGCGTTAATGGCACCTATCAGTTGCAGGAGGGCCCAAAGCCTGACTGACGCGAAGTACGTGACGACGTTGGGGCCCAATACCTGACTTTACAGGGGGGCTAATATTCTCCGTTACGCCCCCGACACCTATATGGAACTTTCTAGTTAAATTAATAATTATGCATTTAACATAAAACGCATTTACTCCTGTATTTCTGAAAATAGAAGATACATTTTTTTGTGGAAGGAGGCCGATACAGAAACAGGTTAAAAGAAAATTCCACCATCTACAATTCGTCGTGATTTTTGTATAAATACTACTATAACATCCCTGATAATTATAGATGTCCATTAGAGGAGCTGTCATTAACCTTTAGAACTTCATGGAGCACTCTGTGCAGTGGCGTATCATACACCTCGCATTGCGGGTGGCCTAGAGCTCTAGGGGGGTTCTAATTTTTCTCGATCTAGGGGCACGCGATCAAAACATTTTGGAAACCATCGTCAGAGTATATAGAAAAAAAATGCATGAACGATGATCAACTTTTATTAGTCAACAGGAGCGGGAAGTACTTTTACTTTCCCCTCACAAACGATTCCCTAGTTTCATTTTTAAACTTTATATAAAATTGATCGAGCAAAATTAAGGTTGGATATGAAAAGAATGAATATACATAAGGTAACAATGTAACCTTAAAATAATTAATACCTATAAAGCTAACCATTATATAAGCAAAACTTTTACAATTAAAAAAAATTACTACTGAACTTTTCATTCCTGATAAAACAGTCACTCGATTTAAACGTCCAGTATTCTTAAGAAGTTAAAGACTTTACCTGAATAATTTAATTGCTAAGAAATCGAGATACTGTTTCAGTGACTTACACATGGTTTGTTCAATCTGCTCGGACTCCAGGCTTTCCACCTTGTTGCTGACGCTGGTCACTTGCACGGAATATCGCTCTCCGGGGACGAGGTCTTTGATTTCGCAAGAAGTGGTGTTCACGAAACCTATACAAAGAAAATAAATAAAAAAAACGAAAATTGGATTAGCCACGCAGAGATAGCGTCGTTTTTATCGAAGCTCAAATAGATAGCGACGCAATGGTTCGAACACTTCTTAAATATACTAATCTGGCGCTAACGTGAATTGTATTCAACCAAAAAATGACGTATTCACGAAAAAAAACCTTGACAAGAAGAACCTCCAACGCTTTTTAGATAAGATTCAAACTACCGTAAAACCCGGCGTATAACGCGCACCTATACTTTCAAACGGCATTTTTTAATTTTTAGGTATATTTGCCGTTGTAATGACTTCACACAGCTCTGGGATAAACTATTTATTTCTCAGTAAGAAAATCATCAAAAAAAAATAATAATAATAATAATAATATTCTATCACAATTAATTAGCAAAAGGGTCCACAGATTTCGAGTCTCTTTCGCTGCAATGTTTCAAATCTCTCGCATAAAATACCGTCCTAATTGACACTCCAGAGCAGAGGTTCCCAAACTTTTTTGCCTCATAGACCCCTTGAGAAGTTTTTCTGTTTGGAATAGACCCCCTACTCACCTAATAAATTTTTGCAAATTTATCAACTTAAATGTGTTTTTGACAGCAGGTGTAGGGCTATTTACTTTAAAAGATTAAAATTTCTAACTGTAGTGAAGTATAGTGTTTAAAACTTAAAAAAACACATTTATATGTTAATTAAATTAAAATTTAATTAATGCATAAAATAACTGTTACGTAAAATAACTGAGCAACAAACAAATGCTTTTAGTGGGAGGGATGAATCTGGTGATTCAATAACAAATTTTCACACATTTGGCATCAATCTTATCAGGTTTTAACCCTAAATATCTCCTTGGTTAACAGTGTCCAGTATTTTCTTCTTTCTTTTTTGTTTTGGAGATTCGCAAGCGCACTGAAACTCCTTCTCAATTGGAAAAACAATTACAAACTTTCTCAAGATTGATATGGCATAAATAACATGTATATCTCTTTAACCCTTTATCGACCACATTATGATTTACTGTAGTTTTTTTCCATGCAATATTTTTTTTTTGAATCAATACATTGAAAATTAAGAGATATACATAAACAAAATACTCAACTTTGGGAAATTTAATCCATTACAGCTAATTAATTAAAGATATTCAACTGTAAAATTAATTATATACAATGTTCACTTAAAACAAACAGTCAAATCGTTTTCTAATTTCTTTATTAACATACATAAAAAATAAGACGCTTAAATTTTGACATTAACTAATTTTTCGGGACCAAAATGATAATCTTCGCAATCCGGTGAAAACGCACTTTCTGCTCTAAAACTATTCGCCTTCCCCGCTAAAATACTCATCATAGAACCCGTGCTGTCATATATCTTGGAAGAGTGGATTTAAAAGAATATTCCTGCTAAGTATCGTCAGAATATTCGTAAAAATGGTTATTCTATGTAATTTTAAAGTGAGTGGTACCGTCAATGAAAAGGGTTTAAGCCAAAATTGTTGACATCGTTTCAAACCTTTACTTCCAAGATCTTCGTTAGTGCATATTTCTAGTGCTTAATTCTTATAATCTGGCATTTTTTTTTCAAAGTGACCATATGAGTTCATGGCCTACTATGTTAAAACATTCTCAAACCTAGTTTTAAATCTAAAAAAAAGGGCATTTAAATGTTGGCGGCATCCAAAATTATACTCCTTTTTGCTTAATCCTGGCAAGAAAGGCTAAAATGTGGTCCTTGTTTTAATAAAATTTATGCTGTCGACTTGTAATTGCAAATGAACCTCATTAAATTTAATAAATAAATCTGTTAAATAGGTAAATCTAGTTTCCACTTGATTAAATTTCCGTTTAATATTAGTCATGACCTGGTTTAATGAGAGCCACTATCGTAGACCCCTATTTACACCTCATGGACCCCCAAATTATTTTTTCGCTGGCGTCAACCCCTTGTAGGTCATCATAGACCCCTGGGGGTCTATATAGACCACTTTGGGAATCACTGCTCTAGAGGAAAGTCCTATACATAGGATACGTAAAAAGGGTTCACTCTCGGTAATTTCACACCGAGTCTGGGGGAGTTCGCTGCCTCTCAATCCGCCGAGTAGTTGCTCCTTCGCAATTTCCACGGTTCCAAAATCCGCCTTACTTCGCGGACTAAGGTATAGTTGTAAATCAAGTCTTTAGCGGGAGGGGCTTCCAAATCGGTTCCCTTACGTAAAGTTTCTCCGATTCAGAATCCGCCTTAACTCGCGGATTCAGTATCGCTTTCCTATCGTTGATCGGGACTCAGACCGTTCCCGGATCTCTCTAGTTCGGAATCCGCCGTACTTCGCGGACTCACTCGTTTTCCTCTCTCGCTGAAGGGACGGACCCCACCGGCTCCCTCAAAATCCAGTCTCCTCTTCGAACTCTCTCGCTCTCCTTATATCCCTCTCTCTCCATCTCTCGCCTCCTCATCCTTCTGTTATCTTTTGTTCTTCCACCGCCCCTGTCGATCTCGGCTCCCTTGATCTCTTGCCTAATGGGCGCCGATGGCGCGGTGCACATTGTAAGTTTTCAGAAGCGCTGTCGTCACCGAATCGTGAGAAACGAAAGCACAATGTTACTGCGTCTATTTTTGACGGTCGGGACAGCCTGGGAAAAAGGGTCCAAAACTTTGACCACCTAGTTACGAAATTCTTTCCCGGCAATTTGGGAAATGTCTGGAATTTTCCCAACTTCTGTCGGCAAGGGACAAGGGGTCTGCTAGCAATTAGGAGAAAGAGACCGGCTTCATCACACCGTACAGCGCGCATCCTTTTTTTAAGGCGGAACCTGAAATGTACGTGCGCAATGCTCTATGTTTGAAGTCATTTATTCGAAGTATTATCCACAAGGATTGAGATAAAATAGTATACTTCTAGAATGACTACTCTCTAAGTTCAATAGTTGTGTCATTTCTATTTAATAAACATATTCCGAACAATGTGGAAGCCTAATTTTTTTAATACTCATCTATTTTTTTATACTTATGCCATCTGATCGACAGTAACACCAGATCAAGGTCCACGAAATTCATCGTGGCAAAGGGCTAGATGTACGCCTGTTAGCCGTAGCTTCGAGCACCATAGAGGTGACAGCACGATTTGGCTCGGTAACCCCCCACCCTCCTTAATTTTGAGGAAGAACACCTTAGAGGTGTTCAGGGGCCTCTCATCTTTCTTCCCCTCTCTCTAACCTCACGGCAAAGGAACTCTACATTTACAAATATCCATACCTCCTCCGGGATTCGAACCCAACCCCTACGGCACAGCAGTCAACACGCTCTAACCACTACACCGAATGGACGGCTCATACATAACATCTATTATAAAATATCAATTAAAGAAATATAACTCTCTATCCTTTTTTTAAATTAAATGTTAAATCCTTTTAGAATACTTCTTGGACCATTTTCTTACAACACAAATCAAAATTATATATAACATTAATAAATTATCATCATTACCAATCCTTATCTTTGGATCTTTTAGAAGAACAGAGTGTATTAAGAATAAATGAAATATAGTACAAACCCATTTGCCTCCAGAAGGCCGATCCGACCGGTTGGTACCGGACATTGAAATGGTCATACAATGACCCAGACGGAGCTGTCCACACGATTATCATATTCGTGCTACTCGCTTTCACCACTTGAAGACCACTGGGTTTGGACGGAGCTAGAAGTAAATGATTAAAAAATAAGAACATTTATTTATACCAACGACACCAAAATTACGAACAGAAACTAGTAAACATGTAATACACATATTACTGTTAGAGCCCGCATGTGCCCCCAATACGTAAGTTGCGGCCAACCGACTCTTTAAAAAAAATTTTAAATATCAGATTTTTAAAGTTTTTTTCATTTTGAAATTTATATATATATATATTTGCCTGTTACCTGTTCTTGTTTTAAAGTAAATCCCTTTTGATAATAGAAATGTCCTTTAGATTAAAAATAGATTTATATTTTATCAAACAGTTACATTTGATTTTACTATAGTAAATTACTTTTTTAATAAATTTCGAATTGCACTATGCATATCCTTTACTATGGATGGTACATGATTCTCTGTGTGTGCGACTTTCATTTCTTCTCCTCTTCTGTTTGGAGAGCCCAAAAAGCAAGAGGCAGTCAGAGATGTTTTTTAAAGTTTAAAAATAATATTCAGGACGATTAAGATAAAGGACAATGTATACTTAATAGTTTGCGAGAATGACAGCACTATCAAATTTCAACAATGAGTAACGAGAGATCAATTTAATACGAATACCGTAATTTTCAAGAAAATGGCAACTGTAATATTTTAAACATTATTTGATCGTTGCATTATTATATTATATATACATTATTATATTATCTATGTCTGTATACATGAAAAATAATGAAAACAATAATAATAATTCATTCTGTTTTAAATTTTCACTCCAATAAAGTTTTTTTTTCCAAATCTGATATAAAAGGTACATATTTTTATGTGCGGCCCGCGAGATTATAATGTTTTTCCGAAGTGCCCGGCAAGGTCATTTGGGCTGTATACCCCTGCTGTTGGAGGAGCAATAGTAAAAAACCTTTCATTTAGGCATTATGACGGCCATTGTTAAGGGGTCTCAGAAGTGTTAAATTTTTTTAGAGGTCTGAAAATATAAACAGTTTTCAAACAGGTATAATTATTTTAATTTTAAATTAAATTATTCGAATCTTTTACACATTATTTATAAAAGAATGGGGCTTCAGAAAAGTATAAAATGTTTAAAATATAATAATAATTTTAAAAATCATAAGCATATGAGAATTCTATAATAAATAATAAGTATTTTTTGCGTTGCGCATGCTATTTTCTAAAATAGTAGCCTCTGATGTATAAAACTTTGTAGAATTATGAAATACATCATACTCTTTAAACTCTACCTAATTTTAGTATTGTATATCTTTTGTATTTCAAAATATTTGTAAAATATTGCAATTTTTTAAATATTTTTTTAAAATGCATTTTCTTTATTTATTAAAATATGTAAGTTATTATTATATTTATATAAAAATAGCTACAGTGTAATAAGAATACATTTAACTTTATAAATCAACTTATAGCTAGTAATTAAAGCTACTATTTTAGAAAATAGCATGCGCAACGCAAAAAATACTTATTATTTATTATAGAATTTTCATATGCTTATGATTTTTAAAATTATTATTATATTTTAAACATTTTATACTTTTCTGAAGCCCCATTCTTTTATAAATAATGTGTAAAAGATTCGAATAATTTAATTTAAAATTAAAAGAATTATACCTGTTTGAAAACTGTTTATATTTTCAGACCTCTAAAAAAATTTAACACCCCTGAGACCTCTTAATTCTTGTCTTATTATAAGCATATTAATCCGTTTGTAAAAATTATCGACAATAACAAATAAACAGTCAAAAATTGACTTACGAATAGTCTGGAAGTAGGAATGGGGATCACTCCAGAGAGTGAAGCTGATAGCGTATACTTTGATTTCGTACCCTGCCCCCGGATAGAGGTCTTCCAGGACCAGCCAATTGCGGGTTATGATCTTCTCCTGCAGGAAGCGGGTGTCGTTCCGGATGTACATAACTGAGTATTGGTCCTGTCGACTCGTCACGTCCGACTTCCATGTCAGGTTCCAGCCGCCGGACTCTGAGGGCTGCAGCAACTCAATGACTGGTGAAGATGGTTCTGAGGAAAAACATTACTTAGGTGTGTTAAAATATGTTTTGTAATAGTAGGCTTAAGGCTGTTTTCGGGTAATGTTAAAGAATAGGACCCTTAACAGATATCCGAGCACTCGAAAAAAACGTCCTTCTTCAAAAACCAATGTAATTTAGCAATAAAACAAAATAATAATTTGAAATTTTACCACCACATGATAATCATATATATTTACAATATTTCTCTAATTTTCAGATAATTTGAGAAAAAATTTAAAAAGTTATTGGACAATTTTTTTTGAAATATGAAAATTAGTATTTTACACCGCGCAGGATTCTGAAATACAAAATGGATCAAAAATTACAAAATTAATTTTACTTGGTATAAAAATAATCACTTTGAAGTAATACTAAAGAAATTTAGGGGGGAAAATTATGACGAAAATTTTAAAATTTTAAGAAAAAAACCAATTAAAATTGAAATAAAAAACATTCTATTAATTTTTTTTTCTTCTGAAAATTGATGTATAAGTTATGAAGAGCCTTATATTGAACACGTGTATAAAATTTCAAATTGATATCATAAATAGTTTCTGAGAAATCCTGCGCGGAAGCTAAAATTTTTTTGTTTTCCGAAAAATGAAGTTAAAGATAAGAAAGAGATAGGGTTTTCGGTTAAATTTCGCTACTTATTTCTCAATAACTTTCGAAAGTTTTTACAGTATCAAGTCAATTTTGGAACCAAAATACTCAGAAATATTGAGGCTTTAACATATATTTTTTTACAAAAAATTGAAAAATTTGCAATTTAAGAGTCAGGTGAGGCCTTAAAGAATAAGACCCAAATTCGGAATATTTTTTCAGATATAAAAGTACTCAAACATTAATAGTATATCCTGCTTCACTATCCTGTAGGGAATCGCTTATTTTATCATACTACTCATTTTTATCCGAGTTTCACACATTCTTTCTTTTATAAAATGTGTTTAGCCATTTTTTTCTTTCTTATACCGTAATACTAAATAAGCTATCATTTTACATGTTAAAAGGAAAAACTAATTATTTATGAAATATTTAGAAATTTTAAAAACACTATATTGTAAACAAATGTATGAGTTACAATGTCACAAATTTTTGTAAAAATCTAGGTATTTTTTTCTGTCTAAAAATGTGTTCAACGTTAAGTTCACGCTCTTGTGCTATATGGCGAAAACAGCCTTAATAATTGTATATTGTGTGTGTTCCTGTCTATTAATTTATTTTAGTAGCCAATTATTTTTGGAAGTAACATGAGCAGTGACACAGCCTGTGACGGATTTGGTAAAATACTATTTAGTCCTTCTGAGTATTTTGGAGCCAAAAAGTTTCACCAAATGGCGTCAACGGTAAAAGTGCTTTTTTGAAATGACTTTCGAGGAAAACGTAGGTTCCAAAATTGCTTTAAGGAAAAACTTAGGGGGAAAAAACGGAGCTTCTAAAATGTAACAGCGAGGGAAATATAGGAAATAAATGCTTAAAATTGATTTAAGTAACGATTTCTCTTACTCTCTAACAAACGCATATCCTTTCGAAAATTTCAGATATTCACTACTATCAAAAGGGACGTCTTAATACATGGGCTAACTCATCGAGGCCCTCGTTTCGTTCTCTATTCGGTCTAATAAGATCATGATCCGTAAAATTTTAATCAAATATTATTCCCGTACATATTCTCCGATAAACAGGGAAATTTCAAGCTGCATGTCAACTGACAAAAGAGGCAAGACTGTATTATTACGTGAAGACCGTTGTCCATGTCTAGGACTAGCCTTAATATTATAAACACTCATTCAACTAATTTAGTCGAAATGCGGTCATCGGTCGAGCCGGTTTGTGCCAGGTTTTTGAGATTGGGAGTCGTGCACATTTGTTTCAAATGACCGTTTGAATGAGTATCTGACAGTGCATGCTGTATACCGCCTATTTTTAAAGATTTCAGATAGGGTCTACTTTTTCATTGTGGCCCAGAGCCTCAAAAATCTACTCTGGGCCCAGGGCCTCAAAGAGTTTTAAGGCGTCCCTGACCTTATACCTTTAGTTGTTATACCGAGTGTTTGATACTTACTCGTGGGAAGGTCTGAAGTCCAGATGAGTTTGTCGTGGACGGTGGAATCGGACAAATACAAATGGAATGGAATGCGTGATATTCTCCGAAAAACAGGGAATTTCAAACTGCATGTCAACTGGCAAAAATGGTAAGACTGTATAATTGTGTGATGACCTTTGTCCATGCCTTCTAGGCCTAATACCATAAGCAATCATCAAACTCATTTAGTCGAAATGCGGCCATCGGTCGAGTCGGTTTGTGCCTAGGTTTTTGAGATGGCGATTCATGTACATTTGTTTCAAATTACCGTTTGAACAGGCATTTGACAATGCATGCCATATACTGTCTACTTTTAAAATCTTGGACCCATTTTTGAATTGGGGCCCCGGGGCCTCAAAGAGTCTTAAGAATCTGTTAACGTGTATCAGTCCCACTACACAAAACATAGAGAAAATGTGTAGAAAATGAGGTTTAAATTCAATTGATTGATTGTCTGATCATTAAAATAAATTATCGGCGTTTTTTTCTTAATTTCTCCCCTCTGTTGCAGTAAAATATGGATAAATCCTCTTCTAAGTTATATATTTCAAAAATTCTAGTTCAGCCTATGTACAGAGTTCTGAGCTATATACGGGCAAAATATTATTATAATAGAAGCATTTTTCATAAAAGGAGAATGTTTTGAAAATGGGTCGTTCTATGTTCATTTTTTGTCAAAATAGTGTACTTAAATAATTTTTTGTTGTAATAATATTCATAAAACAACTTTATATACGTTTTCTAATCTAAGTGACACTAAATATCATAAATATTATCCATTTATAAGCTTTTGCAAAATCACGGCTCCGAACGTAGTCGGATACCTTAAAGAAATGTACAAGTGAAAGAGGAAGCCCTTTTTAACATTTTATTTCTTTCTTCTTACTTGTGGGTTGGTAGACGACCGTGGGTTCGCTGGAAATTTTCTTGCTGACTGCCGAGACGCTGATGGAATAATTCCTTCCCGGAAGCAAAGAGGTCAGGTTGATACTGGTGTTCCGAACCACAAGCAGACTACCACCGCTGTTGAAGGCCTCCATGTCGCTGTATTTGATCTGAAGATGGGAAGAGGAATCAAAAAGTTAAGCACATAGCCCAAGATGGTTAAAACAGTCTTAACTTTTAGGATTCACTATACATAACTCAGTTATTTCTATATTTAGACATATTTACATGCAAATAACGCATCTATTTAAAATTTTGCCATGTTTGCAGGTCTATTAAAGTATTTAGTTTCTGTTTAGTTACGAGAGTTTTTCGCCAAATAATCACTAGAAGTATTGAACTTTGCTGCTGTAAAATCATTATTAATTAAATATTTCCAATCACAATAAAAAAAAAATTTCTAAGATATTTTAAAAGAATTCATTTTAGGTTAAATTGAAAACGATTCTAACATTAATTACAAAGTTCCCAACGAAGTTAAATTTTTTTCCATTCAGACTTAAATATACTAAACATTTCTTGATATACAGGGTTTAAAAAACATCTGGTCAAATTTAAAGTGATATTACAATGAAACAAAATTAAAATTCTCGCCATAGAACCTGTAATTAAAGTTGACAAATAACGCCATTGGTGGGTCTTTCCCAACGGTCTGCATTTCCACACAAATACGGAGCTTGCAGATATCCATCTGTCATATGTAGATGGAAACGAAATGAACTAGAGGTGAAGAAATGATGCAATGACTTTTCCCAATCACATGACTAGTCGGTAGTAAAATGTAAGTTTGAAAATGTTCAGAAATCTACACGTTGACGATGTGGACTTTGTGTTCGTGGTTTATCAGAGACCTGCTGTAAAAAAGAACTCATTAAAATACTTGTCAACACTCATTTTTGTATCAACGTTTAGACTATGCATCCAGTGGCGTACAGAAGGGAGAGATCCATGTACGACACTGACGGCATCTTCAAACGAAACTATGAGGGAAAAAATTTACTTTGGTTTCCTGAAGAATTTTTCACAAATTGGTCATGTATTCTGAGAACTCAAAGTACCTAGAACTATTCTGAACTAGTAATAACATTATATGATATGTTTCCTACACTCCTCACACTTAACTGTGACTGAGCGCGCCATACTTTCCCGCTCTTCCTACCCCAGCTGAAACTTTTGAATCCCGTACCAGGACATTCTGTAAACAGGAAGCGCAACGGACAGATGCAAGGTCTTCGTCCGCATCAATCCGCAGGACCTTCAAAGGTGTAATTTTCATTTACCCGCATTGCTACTTTAAAATTTTAATTGTAAATATTTATTTTCTGTAATATAAACACAAATGTACTATCTCCATCTCTGGCTGTTATTCGAACTCAAGCAACGGCACCAGTTAAGAATAACTAGTTGAAATTGATTGATGCAAATAGTGTATTTTAAAAAAAGTAAGTAATTGTTATTTCTATCACAACACTAACTTCATTATGCAAAATTAATCAGAGAGGCAAAGTACTGCAGAAAAATACTCCATATATTAAAGAATAAATAAATCACTTCCACTTTCAAAAAGTTCCCAGAACCTTCCATTGAAGAAAAAGAAAAACATAATGCATTCGACTCGGTTACATACACTCATTAATAAAACGGCTGAAAGAGTAAAACTAAATTTCGGTCATTATACTTTATAATGATCAATACATCACATAATACACAATAAACCTTTTGGATGAATATGCAATGATACACATCGGCGTCTAACAAATTGCTTTGGAACCTTACCCTGTAGGAGTCCTGCGTGCTGTTCTTGGCAGGTTCCCATGTCACAGAGATTTCACCCACGTGTTCAGAGGCTGTACTCGTTATCCTCACAGGAAGAGGCCCTACGAAAGGCGGAAGAACAAAATGTTACGCTTAGCTTAAGTTTACGAAAAGTTGATGAGAGAAAGCTGTTCTATGTTTAATATAACTTTTTGTGTTATAACCAGTGAGATTGATTGGTGTACGTATAATATTTTGAATTAAAACCATTCATTCGTGTGTGCAAAGAATTACCCCGAAAAACCCTACGTGAATAATTTATTGTTTAATTATGTCGCCCTAAGAAACTATACAAGGGCTATTGGAAGAATGCCCGAGGGGACCGAGCTCACCTTTTAAAGGTTTAGAGCAGTGGTTTTCAAACTGTGTTCCGTGGAACCCTGGGGTTCCATGAACAGTGGCGCACGCAAGGGGGGTGTCCTAGGGGTCCGGACCCCCCCCTTGATTTTTTTCCGATTGGTTATAATTCTATGTATATATTACGTAAAATTTAATCCTGTATTTGTTATTAATAATTAATTTTATTAATTAATGCTGATTATTTATTGAATAATTAATTTTGTATTGTTTTTGTTCCCGAAAATCAACAAAATCAAAAGAATATGTAGGGCGGCGTATTGGAGTATGATACCAAAATGGTGGACTTTCTCGACCCCGGACCCCTCCCTTGAAAAAATTTTGTGTGCGCTACTGTCCATGAGGCATACCCAGGAGTTCCACGAATCACACTAAAAAAAAACTCGAAAAGAAGCTTACAAATGTGTATGCAGAAGGGATTCACTTTCTCTATGAAGTTTGCATACCCAGAAGAGTTTAAAGCTCATCCCTGTTATTATGAAAACTGAGAGAATTCTGTTTATACATGGTAACTGTATTTTGTGTAATACACTTTTTAAATCTTTATTATAATATAATAAAAAAATATTAAAACGTTTTATCTTTATGTATATATTACCTACTTGATTGCGGATATTTTATTGTGTTTACATTTCCAGGTTCCATGAGATATTTTTATAATCGTTAGTATAATGTCTTGAAAAACTAAATAGTTTTCTAATGGAAAAAATACATTTTTGCATTTGTGGGGAAAACACAATAAATGAGAGGGGACAAATTATCGACATAACAGATTGACGTTAACAATTTAAATTTAAGCAAGAACAGCTCCTGAATTTTACGTAGCAAATTTTTTTATGCAACATACACAGTATTTCCCTAAGCAGTTTAATGTCATTCATAACAATGGGTATAGGGGAAAATATTCTCAACGTGAGTGGCTACAAAACGACTTTTTGAGACTTAACTCAGAATATGTAATGCGATTGCAGTTAATCTCAATAAATCTAGACTTTGACAGTTTGGGTACAAAAAAAGATATAAGCACTTATCAAATTTACTAAAACATAATGCATGGATCACAGATTAATATTATTAATGAATAAATTATATTAAGCAGATTAAAAATTTTTTAAAAATGAATACAATACTTTTTTTAATTGCCTTTAAATAAAGTACCTATAACATGTTGATCTACTTTAAAAATTATATTGAGATATATTCTTCTATGTGTGTGTGTGGAATAGTATTCCACGGAAACACCTTCTAGTTTTAGGGGTTCCAAGAATTGAAAAAGTTTTAAGACCACTGCTTTAGAGCTACAAATCGGTCTTCTAGGAAACATCTGACCCCGTACTCAGCTTTTAAAACAAGATCGTTTAAGTACAGAGGTACACATCACATCAACATGCGGCCTTTGATCTTCTCCAGCGTGAGTGAGTGTGTATTGACATCGCACTATAAAGCAACACAAACGCTATCGGAGTAAGACTTCAGTGTTCATAAAATACAGTGTTCGTAAGAAATTTCTATTTCGATTAATTAAAATGTAAATATCTGTACTACTGTTTTAAAGAGTGTGGAACCCCAGATAGTTTCTAAAAATATCTTACTAGGCCCGCGGGCCGTAATTTATCAATCACTTGTTTAGACGATGATTCAACCATCAAAATAAAGGAGAGTTAAACGTGATTAAGTGTAACTTGACAATATCAATCATATATAAAAGATATATCATATATAGAAGATAGTGTCGCGACAACCAGTAATATCGATACTTTAATCGTACATCGATTTATAAGAGAAACACACCTTTTCACCATATCGTAGCAATTTACGCGCACGCGAGGAAGTATGATACATATAATACTATTTATTAAATATATCATATTTTACATTACTTAACAAAGAATATTCCCCCCGCCTTAAGCCTAAAACTCACTCGTAGTGATATTGGCAGTGACCGGCCAACTGGCGACGTTCCCGCTGACGGTCTTGACCACCACTTCATAGGTGAGTCCTGGCTCCAATTCTTCATCGAAAGTGACCACTCTTTCCTCCTCTTTGTTAATGAGGTACCTTACGGTGTTGCGGATGCCCAAGGCCACTTGGTACCGGTCAAACTCGGAAGGCTTGGTGGGAGGATCCCACCGGACATCGAACGAATAGCTGGCCAATCGTGCTGGGTCATACGTCACATTCACGGGTGGAAGAGGAACTGTAGTATGTAAAATGTTACATTAAAACTAAATGTGTTTTAGATATTGGAATATAAGACTATATTAAAAGATGGTATCTGCTATTAACTAATCAGAAATGCTTGTGTACCCCTTAAAAAAGCATTTGCCAACGGCTATGCATTTATTAATTTAATGACCATTGTGTTTGATCTTTTGCTGAAGATGAAATTATATTTCAAAACAGTAATGAATTGTCTCTGAAAAAAAATACATAAAAAATAGTTCACATAGCCATCATTTAAGAGATTATGAAAAAGCCCTATATAAAATAAATGTTACATTTCAGAGAAGCTATATAATTTTTAATTTATCAATATTTAAATAAAATTATCCCAATTATGATCAAAATGTCAAAATTTTTGATTCGTTTACTTTAGAAACTCACCGATTTCAGAGGTTCTAGTTTCAGAATTTTAATTTTTTACAATTTCTGAGAGCCTTTTTTTTTCAAAAGTAATATTGTAATGCCTCACTTATACATTTTCAAAGTAATAAATGAAGGCAAAAATACAACATGGCAAAATATAGTGTTGCAACATAAATTTAAGAATCACATTAATGAAATAAACCTTATTATTTAAGTTATTTCAATTTTAGTTTGCTACTTTTTACAGATGTATATTTATATACTCTATTCCCCTATTTTAAACTCTCAAATAATTTAAAGTTAGTTTTTTTCATCTTACTTTAAGTTTATATTATATAATGAACATCTAATATTTCTTTTGGTCTTTCAAAAAAAAAAAAAAGCGAACATAGTATATTTGAAATACCCGATCTTAAAGCAATAAATACTAGTTATAATTTATTTCTTCTAAAAAAATTGTGGAATTTGTTCAATATCATTACAAGATATTTCTACGCACTCAATAATTAAAATTATAAGTGAATAACAAATTTCAGTAATTTTTTGAGAGCAAAATACTGTTTCAGTATAAATTTCTTTGTTTAAAAATTAGACTTATCCTCCAAGCAAATGAATTAAAAAAAAGCAAAGATCTTGATCACTGTAATTTAACTTCTAGCTGAAAGCATCATAGTCCAAAATTAGTTGAATCGTCAATAATTCATACAATATAGCATTATAATTTCTTTCGATTTTATTTAATATTAAGTAATAATTGATTCTGAAGTTTCAATAATTATTTGAAGAAAAAAACTTGCGTCTATTGGTAGCAGAATATTGTTAATAATCAAATGATTCTTTAAAAACACAATACAATTATTTAAAAAAATAAGACTACGATTCGATTGCAAATGATTATGTGGAATATTATCGTAAGCATGTTAACTATGTGTTCGTAAAATTGCGAGAAAGTTTTTGGTGCTGCCATCTAGAGGGAAAAATAGAAACTTTCAAAATTTTCTAATTTCTTTACATAGATTACACGTTAATGGAGGGACTGCAAGCAATTATTTAGTAATAAAAGCAGTATTTTTTCTTTTTAAGATGTTAACATAAATTCTTCATTTTCTGAGAATTGTTGATATCAGTTCATTTCTTTAATATTAAGTTACTTATTGTTACATTGTACTAAAGCTTTACGTAGGCCAAAATATATTCACTAAGTAGCATAATATTACACATTTTGTCTTAAATTTAAATATATACACGCTTTTTTAATACGAGAGGTTTATACATATTGTTATATATAAATGAAATAGTATTTTATGCATGTACGCACTTTTAGTGACAAAAATAAATAAAATAGTCCTTCTTTTTAAAACTTATCAACCAAAGGTCACACTAAAATAACGTTAAATGTTACTATATTCTCAATAGTTACTTTGTAGTTGAGAAATTGATTAATAAAATAACCATTTAAAAACATTAACTTTCTTTGACTTGTGAAATACATATTCACATGATAATATTAGCATTAAGACATACTGTATACGTTTCAAGAATTTTTAAATATCAAGTATTATCAATCATATATTCCATGTAACTTCAAGTAAAATTTCGACTAACTTTCAAGTAGATTTAGTGTTATGCATATGCATACGAAAATTATTTTCTACATTAACATGATTATTTTTGCATTATTAAACATATTTCATATAATTAAATCAGTTTGTTTCTTGATAACACAGGTAAGATAACCCGTAACTTACTTTTTATTTCATTCTTAATGAAGTTATATATCGCAGCAAGAGAAAAACTTTGTGTTTTGTCACTTATTTTAGAATGAAGCATTTGTATTCAAGAGCTTCTCAGTTAAAGTTATCGATCTATTTTTATTGAAAAAAGAAAGTTGTTTTCAGAAGCGTGTTCAAAGAAAAGATTCACTAGAATACCAAGCATCCTAGAAGATAACAAGAACCCTCAAAGCACTTGTTTTAACGATAGCTAGAGCGCGTCAACTTTAAACTTGATATATTTTACTCGAACTATTTTAAATAGTCCAAGAGAATTTCAATCAATTAGACTAATATAATCGATACATACCCGTTCTATACTGCGCCCTGGTAGGTTCACTGATTTGATTGTCACTGACAGTTTGAACAGAAATGTTGTAGTTTCGTCCAGGTACTAGTCCGTAAGGCTGCTTGGGCAGGGCCTGGTGGATCTCTTTCCTTGTCCACGAGTAGTTCCGATTCCAATGCATCCTCGGGAGAGATACTCACCCGATATTTGTCGAATATACCCGAAGGATATGGAGGCTGCCACAGGACCAACAGAGTCGTCTCGTTCCGGAACCATACGATAAACCGTCCAGGAGTGTTCGGTTCTAAATACACAATATACGGTTATGAGGGGAAAAAGAAACCGATACGATTTTGTAACAGAGTGCTGTATAAATTATAAAATCACTATAACCCTACATTAGCTTACTATTGAATTATGCAAAATGTTTCTTTTAATGGGTTTATTTAATGATAACGTACAATTTGCTTATGTAAACAGAAAATATATGTAATACAAAATCGTTCGGTTAAGAGTTTTAAAAAATATAGTAGGTTAATTAATTTCATAATCGTTATTTAGAAAATAGATGGCGCTGTTTCAATAACGGTATTGTGCGAGGGAGGTATGTGTTTGACAGGAGAGAGAGGAGAGTATGAGAGTCTGAAAAGAAGGGTTTATGACATAGTGAGGTGTGAGGTAGTTTAGGTTTAGTAGTTGCAAAATAAAGCTTTTATTTGTTATTAAAGAGAAATAGTTATTTTTAGATAATAATAGCACATCATCTTCTTCAATGGTCGACAATGGCCTGGGTGGGCCCAGGCCTTCTCCAGAAGTCTTTTCCATGCATCCCTACTTTTGGCAACTTTTTTCCAGTTTTCGACCTTTAAAATTTTAAGGTCCTTCTCAACACAGTCAATCCACCTTAACAGGGGTCTGCCCCGAGGTCTATTTCCCATTGGCTTTGCCAGAAAGATTTTCTTGCTAGCAACAAATTTCATTCATTCTAGCCAGATGACCAGCCCATTTAAGTCTCTGTAATTTGACAAATTTTGCTATATCAGGTTGTTTGTAAATTTCGTAAAGTTCCAAGTTAAATCTTTTTCTCCATGATCCATTCACTTGGATCCCACCAAGAATGCAGCGTAAGATCTTTCTCTCGAAAATTCCCAAAGCTTTCTTATCACGTAAAGTCAAAAGCCAAGTCCCTGATGCTATAAGTCAGGACAGATCTTATAAGGCTTTTGTAAAGGAGCAATTTAATTCTTAATTTAAGAAAACTGGATTTTAAATAACTCTTCAAGACAAAAAACATGTATTTGCGGCGATGATTCTGTTATAAATTTCTGGGGTCAGCCATTTTTATTATTTATCTCCGTTTTCAAATAAAGTAACATTGTTAACTTTTTCAAATCTATAATTGCTAATTTCTATGTGAATAAGTTGGACTTTAAACAAGGTAAATATTTAGTTTTAAGCGCATCGTTGGAATGGTAAATATAACAGTTTAATAGTTTTGAAATGATATGATACCGAAAAATACGTTTGATTCGAAAACTTTTAAGATAATGAAAATTATATAAACATACCTGATGGGAGTTTGCAAGCAGTAGGTATGCATTATAATAAATCTACTAACGTTGCATTTAGAAGAAAAACGATATTTATTGGCAAAAAAACCTATTAATTTTAAACTGCTGTCAAGTGATAAGGACCAAGAGGGACTCGTCACCATGCATAATACCCCACACTAACGTGATAATATTATTCATAGATGGATCTAACGCACATCAGCTTCCACACTCAGCGGGTGTTAAATGGCTCTAGAACTGGTAACTCGATAGAAACAATGAATTAAAAAATTAATATGCAGTCATTCAAAATATTTTTGAAATTTTATAGTTGAATAACGAAATATATGTACGAATTAATTCAGCATATTTTGAAAATACATTTCTTTCTGTTCTTTTATCAGATACTTCTTCCAACAAGAAAATACTAAGCAAATAAAAGCACTCACTTGTAGTGAAATTAGTAGTGACGAAACGGATGAATCTTGCCCGTGGAAGACAGAAAAGAGCTGCACTTCGTAGGAGGCTCCAGGGGTCAGATCCCTCAACAAGAAGGGGGTAAGATGGTTGATGTAGTTGTTACGGGGCGTCGTGTCGTCCTTCTCGGACAGGGGCACCAGGATAACTTGAAGCCCGTCTGGCCTCCCTGTTTGGGTGGCTCCCACGTTGCCTCGGCCACTTTCCCACCCAGTATGGATACATTGAGGTTGATGGGAGGATCTGGAGCTGTTGAGAGAAACAAACAGTTGAATACAAGAATTAAGGGAACAATTCATGTCAATATTTGATTCAATATTGAAAAGATATGGAAGATATTTGGTTTAATTAAAATGTGATGAAGGTAACATTTGGTATAAGACAAGAACAGTGGCGCACACAAGGGGGGGGGGGTCCTGGGGGTCCGGACCCGCCCCAAAGCCCTTGATTTTTTCCGATTGGTTATAATTCTAAGTATATAATACGTAAAATTTAATTAAATATTTGTTATTAATGATTAATTTTATTAATTAATGCTAATTATTTATTCAATAATTAGTTTTTTACTGTGTTTTGTTCCTGAAAATCGAGAAAATCAAAAATAGCATGATACAAGAATGGTGAACTTTCAACCCCGGACGCCCCCTCCCCCTTGAAAAATTCCTGTGTGCGCTACTGGGCAAGAATAATAACTCTTAGGAAACCCAATCGACACTTGGTGTTATTGGTGCAAGACCATATTTCGCCAAACATTCTTTACTTTACGAAAACACCAATATCTGATAATACTCAACTCTGTAAATACAACATAAGAGGAAGGGAATGACAGGAGTCGAAGATGAAGATTGCTAGGACAACACGGGGTTGACAAGTGTTTCTACCCAACGCAATACAACTTTCATACGGAAAGGGGGAAAAAATCCCTCCGGCCCCACGTGACCCTAAATTCCCTACTATAATCCAAAAGATTAAAAAACGATTTCAAACTCAGAATACATTTACAAACACAAAACTTCCACTTCGAACTTCCATGTAAATGCATGCCGCATAACACATATACTGATTATTGTATTGAACTTTAAAATTTAAAAGTATTTCATGAATACACAATCTTTCATTTAATACGTAAAATTTGAAGCCAATTTAATAGGAGGATATGAAAAGTACACTTTATACTGGGAAAATGGACTCAGCAGAAAAGAGCATTAATAGTATAATATATGTTTTTCTCCATAGAATAAAGAAGCCAAAATATATTAATACTGGAATGTGTATCAATCTGAAACAAAGGTGCTTCAAACTTAACTATATTCTTCGATATCACATAGAGACGGCATTTGTTCAAACTTTAGCTGTACTTTTCCCTCACTTTTAAAACTCATTATGAACAAAGATAAATTTTCGAATTTTTTAACAAAAATGAAAGCCAATCGACAGCAAAAATTCCAGATTCACAAATAATATAAGAAAAAGAAATAGCTTTGAAAAATTCAAAAGTGCATATATCTCGTTTCTTGACGGGAAAAAAAAGATATCAAACATTTCTAGCAATATTATGTAATATTTTTCGCCTCATCACATTCACGGACCATCTAATGGTAACTTTGTCTCTCATGATTAGTATGCATACTCATTTCAAATTTTCAAAGGAAGAGTTTTTGTGTGTGTTGCAGTATCCTACTCTGAAAACAATATGTAGATTTTTCAATTAATCAAAAAGGGTGAAATTTCTTTTAAATATGAGAGATACCATTTGTGTTTGCATACTGAAAACAAAACCAAATTGAATAGAAATTTTTCCAGGGCTTCGCACTAGAACTGAACCGGAAAAAAAATATCGTTTTATTTCGGTTCGATATATCTTCAGTCATTTTCCTCTGAATTTTTCAATTAATTTTAAAGCTTGAATTAGGATTTTAGTATGAAATATTTAAAGTTCAAACAGCAGTATCATGATGTGATTTTGATACAAAATCAAGTATTTTTCTTTAAGTTTTGAGAAAAAAAGTTACTTCTTACTTTCCGAAAAAGGCATTTATTTTTATTTGCAAAACATTTTTCTTTTGGAAACATAGATGGCAGCACCAGCTAATCACCACGCATTTTTGAAATCTATTCTAGATGGATCTCAAATAATCCCGTTTTCGTATTCAGTCCACATCTCTAATTATTAACAGTCTTTAATATAGAGGATTTGAGAAGATTTATTTTCACATAAAAGTGGTTTTAAAATTTTTTGTTAGTAATTAAAACCACAGCCGTTATTTTTGTGACGAAATGGAAAAATAAAAAACCATAGTAGAACCAAGATCTTTGTAGTACACCTTGGATAATTTATTGTCGAGAGGGTTCGGATATCTCTTGCCCAAATTTTACAGATGCTGTTACACTCCGAAGGGAAAAACAACAAAACTGAAATTAATGGCAATGCCAAACTTCGTTCTGAAAAGTTGTTTTAGTTTTCCTAAATGTTTATCATTTTTTATTATAACACACATTAGATATGTTCAGGAAAAGTGTAATCGTAATTTCTCTATACTGTATGTGCTTGTTAAAATTGTTGATATTGTTTTCGTGAGTGAAAGAGTGATTATTTTTGTCGCAATGTTTAGCTACTTAAGTGCTTTTGGCGACGGACCTCGTCATTTTGAACCATGGTCAAGTGAAGACGAGACACCTGAGCTGACACTCCCCTCTCCTAACTATCAAACCACACCAATGGGAGGACAATTGAGCTCTCAACAGATTTAACGTGTATAGTGTCCCTACACGGCGGGTCTTCAGCGGTACAAGGCTCGAACTCATGACACACCGGCCACGAGTCCGTTACCTTGACCACTAGGCTACCGTGGCCCTTTTTGTTTTCGCGAATTGTCTCTCTTCCAATTCTACTTGTGGTCACGGTAGCCTTGTGGTCAAATTTATGGACTCGTGGCCGTCGTGTCATTAGTTCGAGCCCCACCCCCGTGTAGAGGGGGCCATTTCATGTTAAATCTGCCAAGACTCACAAGTCCCTTTGATGGTGTGGTGTGGAAGAAAGGAAGAGGGGGCCAGCTCAAGTGCCCTCCTCGTCCCTTGATCATGGTTCAAAATGACGTTCCGTCGCCAATAGCCCTCTTGCAGCTTCATAGTGCAACGTTAACACCAGTCTCCTTCACTAACCACTTTTTTTCAAAAGACTCATGCTTACGCGTTATTTCAACCGTTTGTGTACTGATATAGATGTTTTTCTAGTTTTCTCTCTCTCTCTCTTTCCCCCAGTATATGAATTGATTAAGACTCTCTTCCTCTGTGTTAGCCAGTTTATTTAAGTCGCTTGAATGATCCACTTAGAGGTTTTATACTGTATTTTGATCAAAGAAATGTTCATCGAAAAGAAACGTGATTGGAATAGTTTTTTTCCAAATATTTGAATTTAGAATTCGGATAATCTACTTTCCCACAATGCAGTTTCCTTCTTTTAAAAAGTAATCAAACCAAGCAGTGATTTACATAAAGGTACACAAAACGAGCTTGGAATTTTTGGATATATTTTGGAGTAGTAAATGCATAGTCAATACAATACTGTGCAAAGCAAACGTAGAAATGAATAATAATTATTAAATTCCCTAAAAATTAAAAGCTTTTCAAGTTTCAAATTTATAAATAATTTAAAAATTCAAACCAATCTAACTCTAAGAAATAGAAAAAAATAAAAAGATTCTATTCGTAAAAATTACAAGCACTCATCGGAATTACCTGTGAAAATTACTAAATAAGAACTGATTTTTATTATAAATAAAAAAAGTAACACCATTCGCAATAGAACAATACACTTGTAAAAGGGGATTTCCTATTTGTTTTAAATTCTTCCATGAAATTATAAAAACGGTGGCTGTAAATCAAATTCTTTTTTTTATCAAAGTTATTTTGAAATGAACTGTAAACTTTACAGGTCGATGGAAAACAGGAAATAGGTAATTTTACAAATTTCTTTTTAGTCACCCTGTATAATGGAAATCTAACGATAATTTACATAAAAAAATTACTCAGAAATGTTCGAATCACGAACGTTTTTAAGAATGGATTACACGACCTTGTTTGGAACCTTAATAGCATTTTTCGCGGGAATCTGAGCGCATGCGCGTTTAATCGAACAAAAAGGAAATTGTCTCAACGGCTGAATGCTTGAATGCAAAGGAAACAAAACAACCCAAAATGTAGATGTTGCCGAAATATATTACGATATCAACAATCGACGTTTTAAACCCTTTTTATGAATAAAATAATACTGACGTTGTTTTTCTTTTTTGTAATGAAATGAAAAAAATTGGTTCTTTGTAGAGTATCATTAGGAATAGCTCGTTCTTTTTTAAACCGCGTTTGAAATTTTGCATTCAATTTAAAAAATTTATTGTTAAGTTTTTGTAACAGTTGAACACGGCCTTGAAGCAAAATTTTCTTTCGCAGAAAGAAAGATTTATTCAGTAATGGAATTAGCAATGTAAGCTATTGAAAGAACATAACAAAATCTAAATCACCATAGTTGTGGATTCTCATAAAAATGTTATAAATTGAAATCTTATTTTCATAAAAAATATGAAAGAACCCACAAATATGAATTCTTCTTACTTAGCAAAATAAATGAAATTTGCGATTTTTTTTATTGCTTAATTCCTACAGATTGGAAGAAAATACTGCAGTAATAAATTTAATATACCAAATTTCTTTAATAAAACTCGAATACAAACCTCGTTCATTGATATTGACTCTTCTCCTCTTTATTTATTAAATCAAAATTTTTAATATATATATTGTAAAAATAGTTTTATTTCATGGTCAAACCTCCAGAATTTAAGACGAGGAAATTTTAAATGTAACACATACGAAAAGAAAAATCCACTTGCGTAGCATAAAGATATTTTTAGATATATAGACAAAGTATAATAATTTTTTAGAAATAGTTTACTACTTTTTCCGATTTCAATGCGTCTTTCTTTATGTTGATCGGATTTTATTGTAACGAAATGTGTTTACTTTATGATTCAGTTTAGTGTAGTAAAACCGGATGTCAATATTTTCAAGCCGATTGAAATAAAACCTAAAACATGTTTATATAGGAAGAGGAATACAGCTGTCCATCCACTGGAAAAACAAGCTGATTAACTTGTTCATTTTTTAAATACAGTTACAATACATTGGCGTGACATTAGGGTCCATACTTTTTACCATACCTTATACAGGGATCTAAACGCCTTGGTGAGGGCCTCGTTTCGTTCTCGACTGTGCCTGGAAATAATATTTTAATGTGGTCAGATATCATTCCCGTACATATTCTCCGAAAAACAGGAATTTAACTGGAAAAAGTGGCAAGACTGTATATTATGTGTGATGACTTTTGTCCATGTCTAGGCTTAGGTCTATACCATAAACAATCATTCAACTTATTTAGTCGAAATGCGGTCATCGGTCGAGTCGGTTTGTGCCCAGATTTTTGAGATTGTGAGTCGTGCTCATTTATTTGTTTCAAAGTACCGTTTGAATGAGTATTTGACAGTGCATCCTGTATATCATCTGTTTTTAAAGATTTCAGGTAGGGCCTACTTTTTTACAGGGGCTCAGAGCCTAAAAAAATCTACTCAGGGCCCAGGGCCTCTAAAAATCTACTCAGGGCCCAGGGCCTCTAAAAATCTACTCAGGGCCCAGGGCCTCAAAGAGTCTTAAAAGGTGCTTACGGTGCTGTTAATGGGCATATGGGCCGCTGGCAGCCCTCCATCCCATATCTGGAGGTAGATGCTGAACGATGTTGAAGTTCTCATGCTGGGAGAAGAACGCTTCTGATTGGCTGGGCCAATCGTTCAGGAAAGTTCCACTTTTCATGAGTTTTTCTGGTACATGGGAGAGAGTTGAGTGGTCGCTCTCTGATTGGATCATGGCGTGTGAGGAAATTGATTCTCACTGCTGCTCAAATGTCTAGTAAAGAAATTTAAGATAGTGGGGGCGGGGCTTATCCAGTAGTGAGAGATGCGAGAAATTAAAAGTTTAAAAAGCAAAATAAATGTGCAATAAAAAAATTGCACTGAAAAAATAGAAATTTAGGTGGATTAAACGAATCGAGAAGTATCCTTCTCGGTATTTTAGATAGAAATATTAGGGTCATAGTTGTGAAGATTTAACACATTTATATTGTTAGAATGAGGTAGGGAATCAAAGGAATTTTTTGGAATCTTTTGAATATGCGATTTAAAGCTATTAATTTTAATGGCTTTCCGGATGTCATCATTTCTCATATATCTGGTGGCTTTTACAATCATCCAGATAGTAGAATTTTAAAAAGTGTCTAAGATATTAATATTAGTTTTTGCGGCGTATCCCCACACTGGACAAGCGTAGGCAAAGAGGGGACGCATAATGGCTATATAGAGAAGCACAAAGAGTTTTAAGGCATCTCTGACCTTATACCTTTAGTAGTTATACCGGATGTTTGGTACTTACTCGTGGGAAGGTCTGAAGTCCAGATGAGTTTGTCGTGGACGGTGGAATTTGAGAAGTACAAATGGAATGTGTAGAGGGTGCCCGGCAGGACGTCACTGATGGTGATGAGTTGATTGATGAGGGATGAGTCCACGGTGAAATTGGAGGCTGGGAAGCCGGATGAGGGGCCGTACGACACCCTGTACACTCCTTCTCCCGAGGAAGCCGCCTCCTTGGGGATTCGAAATTTCAGCTCCGAACTCTGGCATAACTGCAGAGGAAGAAAAATCATTAGAAAGGGGAAAATTACAGCGATCGCATATAATTACAGATTTCAGAATTCTATATACAATTAATTGCTTAGATATTAAATTTAATATTCATATTTTTGGATATTAAATATATACAGTGATTGCTAAATAACTGTATTTGCCGTGTAAATCAGTGCTCCGCAACCTTTTGATCGCCGCGGACCGGTCAACGTTTGTTAACTTTACCGCGGCCCGCTGAGGGGAAGGATGTTGATTGTTTATATTTTAGACTGGTTTGATTTAATAGTTTTAATTAAATTGTACTTAATCGTGTGTGTGACTTCTGAATAAAATATAGCTACACCAAAAAATTAATATAAAGTGATTTAACAAGGAATATTAAGTGATTTTCACAAAAAGTAGCCCAAACCTAAGAAAAATATACCACAGTAAATAAAACAGAAATAATTTAATGTTTCAAGTGCGGATCGGTAGTATTTGATCCGCGGACCGGGGTTGCGGAACACTGGTGTAAATTATGGAGTGAGTGAGACTTATATTGATGTGTCACACTACAAAGCAACACGAGGGCTGTTGGTGATGGACCTCATCATTTTGACCCATGGTCAAGTGACGAGGACATCTCAGCTGGAATCACTTCTACAAACTATCCCACTACTCCAATGGGAGGACTTCGAGCTCGACATATTTAACGTCAATCAACCCCTTCTGCACGTCTGGTCTTCAGTGGCGTGAGTGAATATTAACGTCACATTATTCAGCACCTCGAAGGCTTTGGAAACGGACCTCGTCATTTTGAACCATGGTCAAAGCGATGAGGACAACACCTGAAATGACATCCCCTCTCTTAACTTCCACACCACACCAACGGGAGGACATTTGAGCGACATATTTAACGTGTATCGGCACTCTCTGCACGGCGGGTATTCAGCGGTACTCGGTTCGAACTCGCGACACGCCAGCCACGAGTCGGTTACGTTGACCATTAGGCTACTGCGGCCGTTGGTCTTCAGTGGCTCCAGGATTGGAACTTGCAACACTCTGTGACCATAACCACCAGGCTACAGCGCAACTAAGATCTTTATTATTTAAATTAGAGATTTAGGTTCCCAATAATTCTAAGCTACACTACAAATATTATAGCAGGAATAATTTCAAGTAATGAACTTTAAATGTTTTGAATTAGACAAAAGTAAAACCTCTATTTATGGTCTATTTTACGGGGCTGTTTTAGAGTTCTGCGGGATTCACATTTCTATAATGCCAGATTGAGATGTAGAGATATATGCCCATAATAGCAATGAATGTTTTCTGTGAATTTGAATGTGTCCTGCAGTAGATTAACTATTCGATTTGGTTGAATATAATACAATCAAACACCATGCATTTCACTAAAGCGTTATCGGAAAATATTCATAACGAAATTCAAATTCAGGAAGAACAGAGAGAAATATGAACTCCATATAACGAATATTTTAACAATGAATGCATTTTTTCGGCTAGACTTATCAGGAAAAAATTTCACTTTATTCTCTACATTAAATTAATTTTTCGTAAATGTTTACACACGTAATACTATAATAAAATGCACACAATCGAAACACATTAAATTTTTAGTTTTCGAATAAAGAAAATCTCTTAAGCATCAAATTTAGACATCTGAAGATTTAAAAAGTATACTAGTAATTAACTTAATCAAAATTGTTTTGAAACAAGAGTAAATGTAAGCAAAACTCAAATTTTTTTAAAAGAAATGTTTTGCCTCGAGGCAAAAGACTTTCTTTTAAGACATGGAGCAGAAATAGGCGATCTTAGAAGAGATTTTAAGTGATGAAAAACATAACCTAATTGCAAAAAAGCAAAATGATTTTTTTTCTTTTTAGCAAAATGTTCCGAACATCCCAAGAAACAATTCGAATAAAAAAATTATTTTAATACCAAACACCTGCTGCTCTTTATCCTTCAAGAAACTGAACATACGAAAATTCTCATTGCAAAGAAAATTATTTCAGTACCTTTGTAGTATTTTACGCTTAAACTGATCTCTGAGGAGAAACATTCTTACATTTGAACAGATTTGCATAAAAATTTCATAAGAAAGCAGTTGCAAGAATACGAGAAAAATGCTCACGTTGATGGTTCGATCACGTTGCTTGCTTTGACTCATGTGAAAGATCGCAAAAATCTGAATTGAAGATGAAGGTTGAAACTGCGCAACGCATGCATGACATGCAACTGAAAGACGCATGGTATTTTTTGATAAATAATCAATAATAATTTTAATTTACCCATTATAACTCTATCATTTGAATCCATTTTAGCCCTTTATCTACCGACGGTACAACCACTCACTTTAAAATTACATAGAATAACCCTTTTTACGAATACTCTGACGATACCTAAGCAGGTATATTCTTTTAAATCCACTCTTCCGAGATATAGGACAGCACGGGTTCGTAGGCATTTTAGCGGGGAAGGCGAATAGTTTTATAGCAGAAATTACTTTTTCAGCTGACGGCGTTTTTGGCGGATTGCGAAGATTGTCATTTTGGTTCAAAAAAATGGTTAATGTCAAAGGTAAGTGTCTTTTTTTAATTTTTTTTTTTTTATTGTATGTTAATGGACCTTGGAAAACGATTTGACTACTTATTTTAAGTGAACAATGTATATAATTAATTTTACAGTGGAATATATTTAATTAATTAATTAGCTCTAACGGATTAAATTTCCCAAAGTGGAGTATTTTGTTTATGTATGTCTCTTAATTTTCAATGTAGTGATTCAAAAAAAAAAGAATATTGCATAAAAAAACTGCAGTAAATCATAATGGGTAGATAAAGAGTTAATCGGAAAAAAATTTCCCTTCCAAATGGGACTGCAGATTGGTATTTTACCATTTCAGAAATAGTGCCTTCCCCCAGGAAGTGGTATTACTTTTTAGTGCGGCACCCTATACGTGGTATCCCAATTGCCGCAAGTAATATTGGCGTCCAGTTTCGTCCCCAGAGGGAGGTCCCTAAGCTTTGACGATGCGAAACTGTGCTAGGAATTTAGTATTTTCAACAGCACTCAAAGCCAAGCAGGTACTCTAGGGATCTTCAACATGTTGTATAATCATACGACAGATTTTCTGCGTCATGGAAATCCACCGAATTGGGCTAGGATCGAATCCACAAACTTGGGCCACTTAGAAAAGGCCGACGGGCTGCAGCTTAAGTATCACTGCTCTAACCCCTTCGAATGAGTCTCTCTCTCTCTCTCTCTACCAATATCCCTCAGGTTGCTTTATCGAGGGACGTTTATAAGCAAACAAATTCACTCACAATTTGCTTTTTAAGATACCATTTTTCTTCCACTAAGCATATTTGAATCAGGAATCGAACCCGCGAGGACTATCCCTTTACAGACAGATTAATCAAAACAGTTATTTATTATTAACTGGCGAAGTTATCGAAAAATTTCGTATTCCTTTTCTAAGAATTAGGCGATTGCCTCTCTGGCATTATTTCAGAAAATCAAAAAGAAAGCAAGAATCGCCGCGCAAAGTGTTCTTCCACCGGGCCGGGTTGCAGGAATTGGCAAAATTACTGCTGAACAAAGGATTTGATAATTGTGCTGTTATTGTTAAATCAGAAAAGTTGGCAGGATTTTTCGAATAAAAACATTTGTAGAGCAACAATAAGTAAAAGCAGAGGCTCATATTGTTGCTTTCGAGGAAGAGCAAAAAAAAAGGTATGAAAAAATAGTATTTGCTTGGAATAGATTTTCGAGAGAAATTATGTGGTTCAAGTACAATTGTATCAGCGTAAATAAAAAATATGGATATAAAACAAAATATACTTGTAATTAAAAATAGAGACTAAGGATTCATTTATAATACAAAGCCATTTTTATGTTTGGTGCTTTAAAATGTAAACAACACATTTCAAAAAATTGAAAATTGTAAAATAGCAGTATAATTTTGTTTTCTCCAAGCATAAGTGCCCATAAAACAAATTTTGAGTTAACCTGTTTTAGAGCAACAAGATATGTCAGAAATACCCCCACGAAATTAAATTCGAGAGTCCTCTTATGTTTTTAAATACATTATAATAATAATAATAATTGGTATATATATATAGTTAACGATATACTCAACTTAAATACAGATATTAATCGAGAAATTTGTACATATATCTAGAACACTGTGTATATCGCAAGCAAAGAGTATTGAAGAGTGCTACCAAATTGCATCTTACTAATAAAATCAACATAGCAAATTGTATTTTATTATTGTGATTGTATTTTATTTTGAAGGCATGTTATATATAAGTACAATTAAATTAAAATTATTAAATGAAAACAATCTAAAGCAGAGGTTCCCAAACTAATTTTTATCTCATAGACCCATTGCCCTGGTTTTCTGTTTTGGGTAGACCCCTGCTTACCTAATATTGAATTTTTGCAAATTTATCAACTGTCCTTTTGACTGCTCTCTACTTAGTTTAAAAAAATTAAATTTCTAACTATAGTGAATTATAGCATTTAAAATTTAAGAAGCGCATGTTAAGGAATTAAATTAAAATTAAATTAATACATAAAATAACTGAACCGCAAACAAATGCTTTAAAGGATAGGGATGAATCTGGTGCTTCAATAACAAATTTTCAACATTTAATATCAATCTAGCCAGGTTTAACGCCAAATCTCCTTTGTTAGTAAGTGTCCGCCCAGTTTTCTTTCCCATTCTTCTTCTCTTTTTGAGATTGGCAAACTCACTGAAACTCTCTCACTAGGAAAAGCAATTAAAACCTTTTTTCGTGATATTCCATAATTTTTAACAAAATAACAGGTATGTCTTTTTAAAACCTAAATTGCTGACATCTGTTTCTAAACTTTATTATAAGATCTTCGTTAGGGCCTATTCTGATCAGTCCCAGTTGTAATCTGACATTTTTCTTCTCAATGTGACTATATGAATTCATTGTCTACTGTGGTATTACTATAAAAAAAGCAATCTCAAACCTAGTTTCAAAATCTGAGTAAAGGGCATTTAAATGTTGAACGTAGGTTAAAATGTCCTGACAACAAACAGGTCTGTGACAAATTGAAAAAATTCGCGATGTCAATATTATACTCCTTTAGCTTAATTCTGGAAGAAATGCTGAAATGGTCCTTGTCTTAGTAAAATTTATGCTGTCACCTTATAACTGCAAACTAAGCTCATTGAATCTAGTAAATAAATCAGTTAAATTGGTAAAATCTGGTTTCCACAAGATTAAATTTTTTTTAAAGATTAAAGTCACAATCTTTTTAATGAGGACTATTAGGGGACCCATTTACCCTCATGGACCCCCAAATTATTTTTCGTGGTGGGCCCCTTCGGGTTGTCATAGACCGCGGCGGTATTAAAAAGACCCTTTTCCCGTCGGAAGGTGACTTCAACGGTCGTGCTCGGGGGAAAGTGTCCCGGGGTGGACACCCCGGCCTGATGTCCAAGGGAAGTCAACCTCGACCCCCCGTTTACCCAAGGAGATCCGACGCAGTTCAAACGCCAGCCCGGTTTCAAAAACCACGCAAGGGGACTTGGACCAATTGAAGAAGGGTTCCCAAAAAAATACGTAAAACAGAAGTGACTACACATCACGTGCCTTTCGCTGCAGTTTTCTAGACATTCAAAAAGCTTTCGACGGGGTATGGCATACTGGCCTGCTCTTCAAATTAATTAATTATAAAATTCCTCCCCCACTAATACTTATTTAAAAATCCTATATCAGCGACAGAGCTTTCTCTGTCAAAATTAATCGTACTTTCTCTCAAACTAGACCCATCAAAGCGGGAGTCGCTCAAGGGTCAATCCGGGCCAACCTTATTTAACTTATATGTAAATGACATCCTAAAAAGTACTAACACAATGTTATGTATGTATGCAGACGATACAGCAATACTCAGTAGACACAAAAACCTTTACACGCTTGTGAACAATATCAACATACACCTAGCTCACCTTGAGACATGGTTTTCCGTTTGGAAGATCGCACTTAACACCAAAAAACAGAGGCGGTATTCTTTTCCCCAAAGGGATCCCACCCCCTGAAATTACCCTTCAAAATCAAAAAATCCCCTGGTCTCCGTACACCAAGTATCTTGGTGTATATCTTGATAAAACTCTCACTTTCAGACAACACATTACACAAATAAGAACCAAATTTAAAAATGCAACGCATAGTTATTTTTCCCTTATCTGTCGAAAGTCTAAATTAAGTAGACGTAACAAACTGCTTATCTACACTCTGATCCTAAAACCCCTCCTAACTTATGCCTCCCCGGTCTGGGGACACGCAGCAAGAACCAACATTAATTTACTTGAAAGTTCCCAAAATGTTATTATCAGGCAAATTCTAAATGCTCATTGGTACATGAGAAATGCTGACCTAAGGTCACATGTAAAATCCCTACTATTAGACAAACGATCCGCAAACTTTTCCACTAAATTTTTAATGATATAGATGGGCATAACAACCCATCAATTAAAAATATTCCAAATTTTTTCCCTCACTTTTCCGTCAGAAGGCCAAGAGATGTCTTGGTCAACCCAGATTTTGATTAATTTTCCCCTTTTTCAATTTTTTTACCTGCGTTCCAACTCTGTTGTATCGCAAGTTTCTGATTGGCTACCCATTTTCTAAAACTACTTATACCTATTAGCCGAACCCTTGGCTCGGCCAAGAGGGAAAGCTCCTCTCAACGTAATGAATATTCCCCGAACTTCATTTTTCTCCATTACTTTTTCTGATCCTTGGTCTCTTGCTGCGCCCTGATTGGACGGCCTTGCTCCGCCCACAAATCTCAGTACTATTTTTCAATTTTCTAGCTCTTAAAAGAGCTTTTTGTTTTATATTTTTAATATTAAATTTTAAATTTACTTATCATATTTAAAATGGGCATTGGTAATTTTTCACAGTCATCTTCATTCCAGGATAGGAGGTTAGAGTCCGGAAGGACTATGTACTCCGAATCGTACCCCAACGATGTATGTCACCTAAAAAGAGACCCTGGAATAGTGAGAAAGAACAGAGCGACATCAATGCTGAGACATGATCTAACTCCAACAGTCTCTCCAATTCCAATAGCTTCACCCACATCTGCGCCCCAGCACTTCCAATAGCCTTACCAGCATCTGTTCAACCAGCACTTTTCCAGCTCGTTTCAACGCCGACTTCAACATTCACGTTTTATTATTGCCTGTAGCAGAACATTACCGACCCAGCAATACCACTGTGGCAGACCCCTGGGAGTCTATATAAACCACTTTGGGAAACACTGATCTAAAGTATAAACATTTAACATCCTTGCTCCCCTCAGTGGGCCGCGGTAAAATTACAGACCAGCTGAATTACAGAATTACTGAAACAGCGTATCACAATCACACTAACGATGGACTTCATTCACATACCTTAACACGCGTTTGAATGGGAATGGATTACTGGCTCAATGGGTGTCATGTGACTAAGGGTTCCCACATAGAGCATCTGTGACTCTAACAAAACTCAAAATACTCCTATACAATTCTGTTTCAAGTAACATATAATACTCAAACTCAATGGCGCAACAGCGCATGAGGACCAGGATCTACAGTGCCCATCCCACTGTACGTGACCATTGAGCGCTGAGGTGATTGAGCAGATGTCCCGATCAATTGGTCAGTCTGAAGCGAGACCCCAAGTCCCCAAGCAAGCTTGGTACTCATTTATCAACCCACTGCAGTAGGGATGAAAGGTTGAGTCTACCTTGCCCATCCCGTGAATGGATCCCGAAACTATGGTGTGGAAGCACGATACGCTACCATTCTACCACTGGGCCTTCAACATTCAATATCTTGAATTTTTCTTGATTTATAGTGCATAGAAACTACACTTCTTTATGAATCCCCTATATAATGCCTTTTTGATTAGTGAGCAGGTATGTAAAGAGAAACGAGTCCTTTTTTGAGATGTCAAACAATGGCGTGGGAAATGCCGAGCGATAAAGAATACAATGTACATCTTTTGTTGTTCTTATTAAAATCTCGTTCCTTTCTCTCGGTGCATATTTCTAGCGCACGTCACAAGAAATATGACTAAAAGAGAGAGAAATCTTACAAAATCCGAGGTTTTCCACCTCAAAAAGAAGCAAGAGTGTTTCCACCTGGAACTGGGTCAATCCTCCCCGTCATTCAAGAACAAGTCGTGAGAGTGTCGCCCTTCTTTTGTTAAGACGACGGTGGGCAGGTAAATAAATTAATTCCTACAATGCTTATCCTTTATGTAGAGTGAATGAAAAATGCCTAATTTATAGAGTGATTTAGACAGATTAGGGTCCTAAGAAGAGTAGCTTTATGTATTACTAAGGTAGAATCTCGACATTTTTAATCTGCATCAAAGATGGCGTTTAAAATGGTATCTTATTTTATATACTTTAGCATCTTGTGACCTTCGACAATTCACACACACTTACACTGATCACATGTATTCCCTTAAAACAGAGTGCTCTAAAAACATTAGGAAAAATTATAGAGGGCAATCAATCTAAGTTAGAGATAGCATATTCACATCCAACCTATGGGCACTAGCTGCGCTAGTTCCTTCCCCACCCCCTTAATTTACTTTCGGTTTTAGAAATTACATTGATTGATTGTCTGTTGATATCGCTTTCACTAGCCACATGAAAACTATTGATAACGGATCTCGTAATTCTCAGCCTCAATGAAGTCATGAGGACGACACCTGAACAGACGTCCCCCTCTTTCACGCCAACGTTAAGACTTTAAGCTTCGAAAGATTCTCCGCGCATCAACCCCTCTGGTCCGTGGATCTTTCGAGGAGTGAGGGAACGTTTTCGTCGCACTATTCAGCTACTCGAGGGCTTTTGGCGATGAACCTCGTCATTTTGAACCATGGTCCAGTGACGAGGACGACACCTAAGCTGGCACCCCCTCTCCTAACTTCTACACCATACCAACGGGAGGACGTTTGAGCCTCGACATATTTAACGTGAATCGGCCCCGTCTGCAGGGGTGTCCTCAACGATGATTGGCTCGAATCCATGACACGCCGGCCACGAGTCCGTTACCTAAACCACGAGGCTACTGTAGCCATTGCTTTTTCGTGGCGCTGGGATTCGAATCGACGACTCAAAATGTTAAATGTGTGACGAGTTGGGGGTTCACCCCACCATCACAAACACAGATCAACAGATTTTTAATTTTTACCAAAGATATTTCGTATGCGTTTTATTTCGAATGTACCTCCTTCCATAAGAGAGGTCTACGTAAGTTACAGATTAGTATTTTAATAAAATTTTATTACATGCTATTATGTTGGCAGGGTATGTAAAAATATTCCTTATGGGACACAAGTTTTACATGCTCATGTAAGAGTTACTACATGTTGCACAAGTAGCCTAAAACAGCGCTAATGTAAAAATAAAACACATTGCATACAAATGGAAACCATTTACAAATATTCCATTTAAATAATTCGTCTTTGATAACATATTCACTTTTGAAATACATTTATTGCGTCTGGCTCATTGTAATAGCCCGTCTCAGCACGATTCTGACTAATATTTATTAGCTTCAAACAGCGAGTTTTCCCAGACAACATAAAAAGGGGCTTCGCAACAAAACGCAATTCCTGGGCGCTCTTTTCTGGAGAGGGGGGAGGCGTGCGTGTGTATTTTAGGTACTACACACACACATCCTGCTCGTTGCAGTTGTCAACTCCCACGCGGAGAATCGGCTTTATTCGAACACACAACTCATTCAGAAGTTTAACAAATGCTGACGCAACCCCGTTAAGTCCTACCTGTCATTTCCTGCCTTTGTACAGTTCGCTTTCTGCATCGTGTGCATAACAGAGGATGAATTCAGACTCATCAAAAAAGCAGATGAGTCACACTGCATCGTTCCAATCACGGTAGAATGTCTGTATTCAAAAAGATTCTTAAAATGAGGATTGATAGCGGTTAACCTTCGATTTCCTTTTTACATAATTCGAGGATTATATAAAAACTACAAGTAATCCTCGTTTAATGCTAAAAAAACCCCAAATAATATTCGAAATAAGCTTTCAATTTTTTTTTTAAGAAAATGCCTTTTTATTTATTATTACATAATTTATTCAATTGTCACAAATATTGTTTTGAAGTCATTTTTAAAACAATTATTTGCAGGAAATATAGCGATGATGTCATGATTAACGCATAGACGTTATTTCCCAAATTTTTGTGTGGGTATTTACTCAACAAAGGAATTTCGATCATTCTGGGTTTCTAACCGTAGTCTTAACTTTAACGAAAATGATTCATAATATTGTAGAAAAACCATGATAAATGGGCACTCTGATCTGCTTGTTTACAAAGTAAGCGCCTAAGTTTCGTAGACTTAAGTTTTGCAAATCCAAATAAGGCGTTATTGGTGGGCGGTTGTAGCAAGAAGGTTTTTCGATAATACCCTTTCAATACTTAAGTGGTTTCAGAGCAAGATATCGTCTAGTGACAGTCCACGATATTTAATGAGATTTTAATCCTTTCAAATCTGTCTGAAACCTTTTCGACGCCGGATTTCGCCTCAAAAATCGCCTTTTGGGTTTCCGTAAGATAAGTCACTGCTTGTTAAACTAAAAATCCATATATCATTTGATTCATAAATAACAAAGATATGCTGTCGCACGTTATTTCCGACTAGGGAAATGCAAGAAGTGTTTCCCCACCTATTCGCACATTTATAATTATTTATAATAAACGAATAAATAGGGGAAAAGTAAACGATGATAATTTATGTGTACCAGTGGCGCACACGCCCCCGCCCCCAAAACCCTTGATTTTTTCTTCGATTGATTATAATCCTATGTATATAGTACGTAAAATTTAATTATTTGTTAATAATTTTATTAATGCTAATTATTTATTCAATAATTAATTTTTCACTATTTTTGTTCCCGAAACTCGTCAAAATCAAAAGAATATGTTGGGCGGCGTATTGGAGCATGATACGAGAATAGTGGACTTGCGTCCCTGGACCCTCCCCTTGAAAAATTCCTGTGTGCGTTACTCTCTGATGTGTGCAGTTTATGTACGCAGAGTATGCATATTTAATGCCAGCCGTTTGTACCATTTTTTGATTGGTATAAATGGCGTCCGATATAAGAATGAATGAAATTATCACATATTAAAAAAAAGAGAGAGAGAATGTCTAATTGGATGAGAGAATTTTTGGAGAACATACCTACGCATATCATCAAATACAGGCGAGAACAGACTATACTTTGATTGTGAATTAGGTGATACATTGTGAAAATACCTTCTCTGTTTACATTACAACTATCGTAACGTTACAGTCTATCGATTATTTTATGACTTTTTGCTCGCAATTTTTTCTTCTTTTGTATAAATTCTGCGATGCTATAAACAAATATTTAATCTGGTGGCATGAATTTTCCAATATTTTGTAAACATTACAATTTTTGCTGTTTAAGCCAGTATTTTTCCAACGGTACCACATTTGTGAAATCAGCTTCACTCTCCACACGCGGCTACTTGGGTATCGAAAATACAGAAAGCTTTTTATTGCTTCTTCATTGTCCTGCACTCCCTTTTCAGACAACTTTGTAGCCACTAGTGAAACGAATTAACTGACACAAAATTCCCTCAAGTAAAACCGGCCTAAATCACAAACTTAACGACAGGATACTCTCCAAACTTCCACACCACGTCCTACATATGGACTTTTGAGCCTCAACAGATTACTGCACCCCGGTGCAGAGGTTAGAGATGGCGATCTGAGATCAATTAAACGAAAAATCGATTTCTCGGGTCAAAAAAGTTGATTTTTAAATCAATATGTAACACTGAATCGATTCAGTGAATCGATATTCATCCTAGAAAATGACATTCGATTTTTTCCGTTTGGTAAAACCATTAAAAAACCTAAAAAAAATTTAAACACAATTATCGCAGGCGGTTTGTACCTGAGTATAAACCTTACTTTACTGGCAAGGAAAAAAACTATTTTTCATCACGTTCACTCATTAGCCATATTTTATATATCGGTGATTCGGTTTCCTTTTGGGGCCTTTCGGTGCCGCCTGACGTCATAAAATTTCTTATAGTGCTTTTCTGGTTTAAATTTAGAATAAACCTTTAAACTTAAACAATATATTATTTTTGAACTTTTACCCAACAAATAATTTAAAAATAAATTTTTTTTATATGAAACAATTAAAATTAAAGTAGTCCCACCCCACGCCGGGTTTAAATGGTTTACTTTTGCCCTAAAGGTTCCCATTAATAGTAAAAATTTGATTGAAAAATTCATTTTGTGAAAGGCCCTTTTTGATTCGATTTTTTGAATCGAATCTGGGTTACGATTCGAATTGACTTTTTTAAAAGTTTTATTAAAGGGTAGACGAAATAATAATATAAGCACATTTTAACAACGGAAAATAAGACAAATTTTTTTGGTCGGGTTTCCTCTAAAAGATACCCCTTTTCAAAATACCAAAGGCAAAAAGAAACCCCCCGGGTTGGGAACAAAGGTTTTTTAAAAGAAATCGGAAAGAGAAGGTGAAATCAAAAGAATCTTTTTTCCCCCGGATTCAAATTGTTTTCCCCTAACAGATACCAAGTCTATAGGAAGGGTTTTTGTTAGGAAAAAATGCGCTTTTTCATTTTAATTTAAATTTAAAAAAAAAAATTTTTTGGGAAATTTTTTTTTAGATTTTTTGTAACAAATTATCTAATTAAAAATTTTTGGAAAGAATGATCTTATAGGGTTTTACGATAATTATTTTAAACTTTTAAAAACCCAAAACATTTAGAAAAAATCTTTTTTTGTGGGGGTTTCTTATAGGAAAAAATTTGAACCACTGTTATTACTTTTACAGCCTTATAATGGTATCTTTCTTTTTATGAAATATTTATATTTACATTGTAAATGTAGACTTGAAAAAATCGATTTTTAAAAAATCGATCTTTTAGACTTCGATTTTTTTTGTGAATCGTTTTAAAAATCGATCTTTTTCGGAAAGAATCGCCATCCCTAGTAGATGTTAGTACGAATGAATCTTTATATATATATATAGTTGTGGTTACTAAGTAATATAATAAACATTTATCGAAAGCTTAACGAGTAAAAAAAGAAAAAAGAAAAAAAATGAATAAAGGATTTCAGAAGGAAAAGTCTATTATACAGAAGGTGTAATTTATCTGTTCTTAGCAGAGGGCAAATATAAACCATTTTCAAAGTCAAAGACCGCAAAAGTGAATCACCGTTGACGGGTTCTTCCGAAATTGAGGCATTTGAAGGCGTAAGTTCTCATGGTGTTCGACAAATTGCACCTTTATCTGCCACGACTTCCCGCTGCGGAGAGAATGCATAATAAAATTGGCCCGATGTAATCTGGTGACCAAGGTCGCCAAAAGGATCCCTTAAAAGGACGTGAGACTGTCCGAACGGACGACTTTTTAAGTGGGCATTGATGGATGGGAAGATGATCAGGTGGGCCGGACGTCATCTCGCCCACACTCCTGGCCGACCGATAAGGGATCTTTCCAAAATAATCATCAATATCGCCGGAACTGGATTGGATGGTGGCGCGGCGTTGTTGAGGAAATTTATGTAGATAACAGACTTGAGTGTTTTTATGTTGCAAATACATTTCTAACACGAACAAATTCGTCATTTTTATCCCACATTTTGTGTTTTAAGAGAGTACATTTTTTCCACTCGACACATCGGCTTATTACTATTATAAGCGGGGAATTTGTAATGAAGGCAACTCTAAACGTTTGCGGAGGGTGCGTCTTTGGCGGCATTGACCAACGTATGTTATATATTTATTTTCATGGAAGGCAAGTGTATAACATCACACATAAAGAAAAGGAAGGAAAAAAAAATGTTTTATGTATCAGTGTATGCTCGACTTACCTTATTTTTTTGCCTATTCAAACAAGTAATATGAAAAAAAAAAGTCAATTCCTATTTAGATCGACAAAGAAAAATTTTATTTTAGCTATTTTTTATTAAATAGTTACAATTAATATAAATATGTATATACACAGGACAGAATCACAACAATAAGTGGTAATTAATTTTTATCAATTATCATTAAAGTATCGTATTGTCATCCGAAACAATCGTGTACAGTGAAAGCGCAACACAAAGGGGGTCCAGGCCAGGCCCCCAAAAGCCCTTGATTTTTCCGATTGGTTATAATTCTAGTATATAATACGTAAATTTAATTAAATATTTTTTTATTAATGATTAATTTTATTAATTAATGCTAATTATTTATTCAAAATTAGTTTTACTGTGTTTTGTACCTGAAAATCGACAAAATCAAAAAATAGATGATAGAAGAATGGTGTATTTCAACCCCGGAACCCCCTTGAAAAATTCCTGTGTGCGCTACTGATCGTGTATATAAAATTTCAGTTCAACTGAATGCTTTAAAACGTGAGAAAAAAAAACCTTTTCAAGTTTTGACACAAGTCGGCAGAAGGGTCGCTAAGTCGTCAAAGATGATGCCAACGTGGCTGCACATTTGTAATTATTTAAATAATTAGTTTTAATCTAACAATTTTTATTAATTACAAATAAATTACTGTATTGTCATCCAAAATAATCATGTATATAAAATTTCAGCTCAATGGAGCGCTTTAAAATGTATTTTATTAACGATTGAGAATTCCACCAAGATAAATAAATAAATATATAGAGAGTGTGAGTTAATAGTAGGATTGAATAATATTAAAATTAGTATACATTCATCTCGTGTTGAAATCTAATAACTATCATGGCAACTGCGTGAATAAGTAACATTTTAAACGTCTCATTTTGAAACCTAATACATAATTTTATCAAATCAGTTTTTATGTAAATAGTATTTCTCATTACGAAACACTGGGAACCTCTCTTCCATTCGCGAAATTAAAATTGAAAGAAAACGTGGATAGGTGAGAATGGCCAATGAATATAAAGGAACAATGCTGACAATGAAATCTTAAAGAGATTCTTTCAAAAAAATTTTTGTCCCGATAGAATATAATTTTTTTTTTAATGATTACAAAATTAAAGAAAATTAAATTTTTAAGAAATTAAGAAAAATATCAGGGGATTGATAAGTATATATTTTATGTGTTTTTCAATAACAATTAAAAGATACAAAAGCTAAAAATGTTGCATTTAGAAGATTGGATACTGAAGCAGATTTCATTTTATTAATGTTGCTACTTTGGGCTAGGCTATTTTTTTTAAATAAATAAATTTTTTATCGGTAAAATATTTATTTTAAAAAATTTTAAATTATCAGAACATTTGAATTTACGATTAAAAAATTATCCCAAACCTATGGTAATGTTAAAATAAAAACAATAAGATAAAAATTTTATTTCTTTTGCGACTTTTTTTTTTAAAGTACACTTTTTAAGGGGGGGGGAAAAGACAAGATAATCTAAATTTAGAAATTTACTTAAAAGGTTTTTTAAGAGTTTTTTTCTTTTTAAATCGATACCTTTTAATATATTTGTTCAGACTATTATTATAGAAAATACGGGTACATCAAATTGATCTTGACATCGCGTTAGGAAAAAAGTAAATATTAAACAAAATATATATTTACCAGTATTTCGCTACAGATCCATGATTTCCGCTTCCATTTATCGCCACTTTATTTTAGGTTTTGTTTCATAAAAATAAATGTATCTGTTGTGCATTAAATTCGAAATTTATGTTTTCTTCGTTTTATTCTGCCAATTTAGAAACCATTATACATGAACAAGGCGGTTAAACAACTTTGTGGCAGAAGTAGGCGTTAGATAACATCAATTTTATGTTGTTTTTTTAAAAACGAAACAAAGGTAGCCAAGTAAAGTAATTGCGAAAAATTCACCTATAAATTTGCTTTCAATACTTTTTTTTTATCGATAAACATTTTTAAAAAACTTTATCGAACTTTCAAATATTTAAATTATTAAGCGTAACATTTAGTACAATCGCACTTTACCCTATGAACTTTAAAAAAAGATAATAAAATTCATAATTCTGATTCCCATTACTGGTTGCATTAACTTATTTAAATTTACAGTAAAAAGGTTGCAAAATACCCAAATCAAGATGGCGAGTGAGTAAATGTGTGTTTATTAACGTTTTACTGTAAATTAACAGAAGGGCTTTTGGCGACGGACCTCGTCAGTTTGAACCATGTTCAAGTGACGAGAACGATACCTGAGCTGGCAACCCCCTCTGCTACCTTTCATTTCACACCAACGGGAGTATAATTGAACCCCAACATATTTAACGTGCATCAGCCCCTCTGCACGGCGGGTCTTCAGGGGTACTAGGCTCGAACTCATGACCCGCCGGCCATGAGTTCGTGACCATGATCTCTAGGTTACCACGGCAACAACCAGAGTATACAAAAGACAAATTACATTGGGAATCAACAATCATTTGAGCCCATTAGAATCATAAGACCACATTTCCCATCGGAGGGGGGGAACACATAAGCCCCTAAAGGGGCAAAATAACGGGAATAGTTCAACTATAAGAGAAATTGGCCTTCGATGTCTACATAAGGAATAACGTAAAAAAATAGGAAAATACGGCCCAATCTTGGGTGTCGCCTTCGTCAATCGACTTTGGTACAAAATAATAGAATGTAGTCAGTGGCGTAACGGAGAAAAATAGGGCCCACTGCAAAGTCAGGTTTTTGGAATCCAAGCTGGATCTTACAAAGGGTTGCGTACTTGGCGTCAGTCATGCTTTGGGCCCCCTAGAATCCTATGTACGTTACGCCACTAAGTGTAGTATCTTAAGAGTGATGCGATCCAAGCCAACTGTTAAGGAACAGGGTTATTTTTAAGAGTTTGCTTATCAATTTTGCACAACACAAAGGCTGTTGGGGACATATTTCGTAATTTTGAACTACGGTGCAGTGGCAAAGACATCATCTGAGTTGCCACTAAACTACTCCGCACATTTAACGTGTGAAAGTCCTTCTACACGGTAACTTTAGAGGCATCAGGACTCAAACTAACAACCAGGGACGTCTTAAGGTATCCGACTACGTTCGGAACGGTGATTTTAAAAAAGCGTATAAATGGATAATTTTTATGATATTTAGTGTCTCTTAGATTAGAATACATGTATAAAATTGTTTTTATATAAGACATGACAAAAAAAAATCATTTAAATACAATATTTTAGCAAAAAATTCACTTAGAATAACCTTTTTTCAAAACGTTCTCCTTTTATAAAAAAGGCTTCTATACTTTATATAAGCAAAAAAAATTATTATTATTAAAGACTTCTCCAGAGAGTCTGAACTAGGATTTTGAAAAATTCACATTTTCATAGTTACCACCCATTGAAATAATTATCGGCGTTTTTTTTTCTTAAAATTTCTTTCCGATGTTATAGTTAAATATGGATAAATTCACTTCTAAGTGATATATTTCAAAAATTCTAGTTCAGCCTCTGCACAGAGGTCTGAACTATATACAGGCAAAATATTATTACAATAGAAGCATTTTCCATAAAAGGAGAATGTTTTGAAAATGGGTCATTCTATGTTTATTTTTTGTCAAAATATTGTACTTAAATAATTTTGTTTTAAGAATATTATTATAATATTTTATATACGTTTTCTAATCTAAGTGACACTAAATAGCATAAATATTATCCATTTATACGCTTTTGCAAAATCACGGTTCCGAACGTAGTCGGATACCTTAAGATTCCTTTGAGGTCCTGGACCCTTGCACAAATATATGCCCCATCTTTGACCCTTGAAAGTAGACAGTACAAAGCATACGTTGTCAAATACTCGTACAAACAATAACCCCGAAACAACTAAATGTGCATGACTTAAAATCGGACAAACCTGCTCGACCGAGTGCCGCCTTTTGATTGAATAAGTAATGATGGTTCATTGTGGTAAGCATAGGCCTATCCATGGACTACGGTCATCACATGTAAAAAATCGACATATTGTCCGAAATTTCGAGTTTTTCGGAAAAAACTACCAGAAAAAACTTTTGACCGTTGAAAGTATTCGAATCATGATCTTATTAAGGATAAATTGAAAACGAGACAATCCCCAGGGGCCGAGGCCCTGGACCCAGTTGGTCCATGCCTTAAGATATCCGACTACGTTCGGAACCGTGATTTTAAAAAGGCGCATAAATGGATAATTTTCATGATATTTAGAGTCACTTAGATTAGAATACATGTATAAAATTGTTTTTATATAAGGACATCTTGACAAAAAGAATTATTTAAATAGAACACACATTTCGTGGCTAAAAATTAACTTAGAATAACCTTTTTTCAAAATGTTCTCCTTTTGTGAAAAATGCTTCTATTATAATAATATTTTGCCTTTATATAGCTCAGACCTCTGTACAGAGTCTGAACTAAGATTTTCGAAAAATTCACATTATTTTCAGAGTTACAACCCATTGAATTAATTATCGGCGTTTTTTCTTAAAATGTCTCCCCTCTGTTGTCGTAAAACATGGATAAACGCACTTCTAAGTTATATATTTCAAAAATTCTAGTGGAGCCTCTGTACAGAGGTCTGAGCTATATACAGGCAAAATATTATTATAATAGAAGCATTTTTCACAAAAGGAGAATATTTTAAAAATAGGTCATTCTATGTTCATTTTTTTGTCAAAATATTGTATTTAAATAATTTTTTTAATTGTATAATACTATTCTTAAACCAATTTTATATACATTTTCTAATCTAAGTGACGCTTAATATCACAAATATTATCCATTTATACTCTTTTGCAAAATCACGGTTCCGGACGTAGTCGGATACCTTAAGACGTCCCCTGCTCACAACTAGACCATAATAATACCAACCCCGAGCTCTCGACTGTGACCCCTTGATTGTAGCAACTTTTACGGGAGTTGTATATTAACTTTTTGGAAAACAAAATTGATGACGATATTTCGCAACCAAATCAAAAGACGCGTTATCATACGCAAACACACGAGTCATTGTCACACGAGTCATTGTCTGCTAAAGAGATTGACAGTATCCAGATTCTGACATGCATACCAAATGTGCATGATTCATTTCCAAAATGCATCACAATGCTCATCGAAAAATCTATCCCAATCATGTTGTCTCCTCAGAGACGATAAATCAATTTAGTGACGACTGGCCATCAGTCAACGACCTAAATGTGCAAGACATGGAAAAGACACAATGGAATAGGTGAAAGTCGTTCCTGCGTATTTTCTGACATTTATTGCATTTTAAAGGGAGAAGGAGGAAGTTAAAAAGATACAAAAATGCGAGAGAGAAGTCGAGACGTTTTTAAGACATGCTCTAAAGAGGCTGCAGGACAAGACAAGACATAATTGACGATAACAAACTATAAAAGAGTTGTTGCTCTGAAATCGTTTCGACGAGCGGGAACAAAGGAAAAATCGATTTTAAAATTGTAACACACTTTTGTTTTCTAAAAATACGTGTTTTTTTTAAAAAAATTATGTCATTTCTTTTGTCAATTACATGGATTACGATGATTGAGTGGTAAGCAATTTTTTTAAAATGGTTGTCACCAGTTCGTTAAATAGCATATTATACAAAAAAAACAGGAAAGAATGCAAATTGATCGCAAATTTACAGGACGTTGAAATAAAATTGCTCGTTCTTAATAGTTTTCAGGTTGATTGATTGATTGCTTACTAACGTCCTATTTCGAAGTCAAAAAAGGGCCATTGGCTACGAACCTTGTCATTTTGAACTACGGAAAAATGACGAAGTGACACCCACTCTCCACGCCAAATGATTAAAGGACTTAAGATTCCAACAGATTTAACGTGCATTAGTTCCTCAACAAGGTGGGTCTTTAATTGAGCCAGGAATCGAACCTATGATTGGACAGAAGCAACTTTGGTCTCACGACCATGACCAATTGGCTATCGCGGTCACCGGTGGCACACACAAAGGGTTACTAGGGGTCCGGACATCCCCATAGCTCTCGATTTTTTCCGACTGATTATAATTCTATGTGTATATATATTACGTAAAATTGATTAAGTATTTGCTATTATAGTAATTAATTTTGTTAATGCTAATTATTTATTAAATAATTAATTTTTACTGTTTTTGTTCCCGAAAATCGACAAAATCAAAGGAATATGTTGGGCAGCGTATTGAAGAATGATACCAAAGTGGTGTTTTTTCGACCCTGGACCCTCCCCTGAAATATTTTTGTGTGCGGTACTGGCGGTCACATACTAGTGACTAGAAGCGGTACTAGTGCGGTACTGTGATCTAGAAATATAAAATCTAAAAAGATAGGGATAATAACGCTAATGTAAGAAAGAGGGAGGATGAAACTAGAAGGGTCAAAAAGACAAATCTCACAAAGACAATACGCTCCAAGAGAAGGAAAACCGTTCGAACATCTCGAGATAGTAATTTTATATCTGGAGTGGATAGTAATTTTATATCTTAAAACTTCTCCCCCTAGTGGGGGAGAAGTTTTTTCACACGAATATAAAAAAGTCCCCAAGCTTTTGGAAGATGAATACTTCAAGTACTAGAACAAAGATGGGCAAATAACGGCTCGCAGAGACAGTCATATTGCATAGACAGTCAGAGAGATGCGTTCTCTACATTTGGGTCAGAATATATTTGTGAGCAAAGTTTTTCTTGCTCACAGGAGGATCAACAAGAATAAATATATATTTAAGTTAGCTGACATTAATTTGCAGGCTGTGATGAAAGCTTCAATAAGCCAATCTCACTCCTGACTTAAAAAAATTGTACTCGTGGAAAAGTGTGATAGGGCACATTTGTCTCAATAAACTGAATCTTATGTGCGTGCAGCTATAGATAAGAAATGAGCATAACAAAAAAGATGAGTAAAACTGTCACTATATCTTATTTAACATATTTATTGATTTTTATGGCCATAGGTAGCCTAGGGGTTAGAACATCGGACTCCAGACTGGAAGTTCTGGGTTCGATGGCCAATGAGACCAAATACCCTCCGAGTACACGCGGAGTACGTGCTCACTAAATCAGTGGAGCTGAAAGTCTTGTGGGTGGTCGCTGCAGAAACCACGGGTGCAGGAGGCTAGAGAATATTTCCCTCCCCTCCAGTTCCATGCCTAATTTGCGGAAGGGCAGATAGGTGATATCGCCATCTTTTGTGTAGAAGTCCAACCTGCCTCAGGCTCTGGCAACTTTCATTCCTTCCGTTCGGGAGGGAAATGACAACAATAACATTGATTTTTATGGTAGAATTTATACCTTTTCTCAAATGCAAGGTTAACTAATGAATGCAATCTTTCTAAAAAGGTGCGGACCCGCTTCCATCATATGGCCCTGGAGCCAAAACAATTGCCCACACCTACACCAGAAGTATTTCTAGATAAATACTAGAATTACTTCTCTGCTACGTCGCCAATCACAGCCTTTATGTTGATCTGATAACTACTTCTCATTAGAAATTCATACCAACATTTGATGAACATTTAGTTCACGAATTCCTTTCCTTCTTAGACTTAAATATTCAAAACAAAAAAGGAGCGATTTTCTTGTTTAATTGCACCTGGTCTCCCACTATTACTCAAAATGTTTTGAAGAGACGACCTTCCTGTCAAAACTATTGCCCCGCTCCGAAAGTAAATGTGAGGAGTGACCGCGAAAACTGAATACTTGGAGGAAAGAATTAAAAAAGAAACCACCCTTTGTTATTGCATGAAGGAATCAAAACATTCAAAAAGCGAGGTGCATTCAGATTAGGTGAGCGCTGTTCTTTTGTTTCGCCGATGAATTCCAGGAGCCAAGGCGATGCTTTTAACAATGGTTGAAATGCTACCGCCTTGTTGCCATCGACTTAAAGAATTTACGAAGCTGTGGTATCTTTCAGATCAATTTGTTTTTCGTGAACAAGGTTTTAATAAATCTTTTAAGAGCCTGCGATTAATTAGGGTCTAAATAAAACGAGGTTTCCCCTTTTCTGTTTGGTTTTACATAATTGCTTTTCCTCCCGTTTTGCACTGTTGAATGTATATAAAATATTTTCATCTTTTCTTACGAAGTGTATTGATAGATTTTCTGTGTCAATTTATAATATACTCACAAGAATATTTAAATTATCCAAATTGAAAAAATATCCAAAATCTACTATTTAATAATATTCTACAACATAATGAACTAAATTCGTGTGACGTCACAGTCACATAACTGCAATCACGCGCTTACAGCCAATCAGTTCATGCGCTTTGCTGTTGCCAACTTTTACTTTTTGCAGGAAAACTTTATTTTAAAAAGAACATTTGTCAACAATAACAACACACGTAAGCAAACAAAATGCACTTGATTTAAAAATACAAGCATAATATAATAATTTTATTTTGTTCAAAAAGGAAATAACAGAAGCGATTAAGTTATAGAATTTAAACTAAATAATAAGCTAAATGAAAGAGTTGAGATGGAAAAAATTTCTTCAAAGCAGGCTTGCAGCCACTTATTCTTAATTTTTTAAACAATAAAATCTCTATGTTTGGAACACTTAGATAAAAACATGAGTACTTACGTATTATACCGTCGACCAATACCGTTAAACGAAAAACATAGCCAATGCTGTCATCGTTATTATTGCTGTGTTCGAATGTGCGCAGGAAAGGTTTACACAATTGGTTCTCTTATGATTGGCGTTTGACGACGTCTCTTTGATTTGACAAAATTGGTCGATAGTACGTATTACCAAAATAGTTTGAATAGCAGAATATCGTATGTATTCAAAATGCACTTAGAGAAAAAACGTGTTTGATAAATATAGATGTTTTTATTTTAATCTCGTAATTCATTCTTTTTTTCTATAAATTTAAAAAAAAAAAAAATAACTTTACACGTTAAGGTTGAAAAAGAAATTACCCATTAATGAATTGTTTCTTCATTCTTACTTTTTCTCCGGCTTGGTTTATACATAAATCGAGAAGAAACCCATGCACTACAGGGTTTTGAAAAAAAATTCATTTTCCATAGATTTTAATTTAATCCATCAAAAGCTAAAAAATCATGCTTTAATTGTAAAAGTTTATATAAGTAAGAGTAACATAAAAGCAAATCAAAACACTCTTGCCCCGCTCAAAAAAAAAAAGACTTGTCCAATTTTAACGTCTTATGTAACTAATAAGTTTCCCATGTAATCAAATGATGAAATTTTCCCCAATCTAAGCCATCGTTCTTTTTATTTACTCTCGAGAAGAAAAACCCAATACTTCCTGCCCATGAATATCAATGGGCTTGATAACCGATTGTTATCATGAGCTACCGTTTTTTTTAAAGAACAATTAATAAAGCCTCTGGTATTTCTGGGCGGGGACGACCCACGCCGAAGGTGAAGGCGATTTCCATGGGCCATTCATTGTTCCCAGAACATGGGCGTGGGCCGCCCCACAACTAGAACGGGTTGTCCGACTCATAAAAGGCACCCGATTTTTATCGCTGGCCCCCTTTCGCATCCTCTGGCGCGAGAACAAAGGCAGTCAATTGGTAAAGTAAAGAAAGTAAATTGGCCGGAATGAAATGTTCCGTTATCACTCTCTTTTTCCCTCTCGAAAAGGATTGTGCGAGAAATAAACTGACCTTTCGCTTTGAGAAAAGTTACGTTCTCAGGGTGGTTTCTTTTTTCATGCAGGTTAGATTGGTCTGTCGATTGAGAAAATTTGTTCTTGGAAAGTTTTAGGTTCTTAAAGCTCGGTATCAAAAAAAAATTTTTTTTTTTTTTGGATTTAATGCTTTTTTTGCAAAATACGATACGAGCTTTGTGTCCGCTTTTTTTAACGCAAGATCGAGATATCCGTGTATTTCAATAAAAGAAATATTAATCTTTGCATAGTTGCATTAAAAATTTTAAAAAATTAAAAAAAAATGCGTTAAAAATAATTTCAAATAACATATGAAGAAAAAAAAAAGGAAGTGAAATAACTTAAAGGACAAATTAATTTATAATTTTTCTTTTCAAATGTGAGATAATTTTTAATTCCAAGTCAAATAAATGCATATGTGTGGGCAGTAGCGCACACAGGAATTTTTCAAGGGGGGAAGCGGATCCGGGGACAAAAGTTCACCATTCTTGTATCATGCTCCTTTTGACTTTGTCGATTTTCGGGAACAAAACACAGTAAAAAACTAATTATTGAATGAATTAGCATTAATTAATAAAATTAATCATTAATAATAAATATTAATTTAAAATTTTTACACACTATATACTTAAATTATAATCAATCGGAAAAATCAAGGGCTTTGGGGGGGTTCCCCTTTTTCGTCACTGTGTGTGGGTAGGCACACAGAATTTTCTCGGGGGAGGGTCAGGATAAAAAAAACCACCATTCTCATATCATACTCCAATACGCCGCTCAACGTTTCGTTTTTGTCGATTTGAGGAACAAAAACGTAAAAATTAAAAAACTTTGGCTAATTAATAAAATTACTTATTAATAACAAAAAAAAAAAATTGTACCCCCCTTACAATAGAATTATCATCAATCGAAAAAACCCAAGGGGCCAAACCGTTCCCCCCCCCTTTCGTGACCACGTTTGTGGGGCTTGGGGCCTCAACTTCGTCTGAAAACTAATTATTATTTTACTCGCCAAACGGGGAACCACAGCTTTACTACGCTCGCACTTTTCAAAATTAGATGATGTAATATTGCATCATCCACGTATTCTATCCAACTATAACGGTATTCGTTGACGGAAGTCATGATCCTCAAACATAGCCACACAGGAATTTTCAAGGGAAGGGGGGGGGTCCCGGGTCAATTACCATTTTTTATCAGGTTCCTTTTGATTTTGCGATTTTCGGGAACAAAAAAACAATAAAAACTAATTATTGAAAAAATTAGCATTAATTATAAAATTAATCATTAAAAAATATTTTATTAAATTTTACGTACTATATACTTAGAATTATAGTTAATCGAAAAAAAAAAATCAAGGGTTTGGGGGGGGCGTTCCGGACCCCCAGGACTCCTCCCTTGTGTGCGCCACTGTCCGCAAAGCTTCTCGTTGAGGAAGCTATAAAATCTCTGGAGCAAACAAAGAACGCTTTTGCGTACCGTCTTATATTCGTGCTTTGTCGTTTAATGTTTGTATAGTTAAAATATTGATTTAAGCTATTGAGAGGATTCGTCATCCTTTCAACAAATGCAACAAGATAAAGATTATCCAAGTAAAACCGTATTATATACAGGTATATAGTCAACAATTCCGAAAAAGCATTTATTTTCTTATCAAGTTTCACATTCTATTTTATGAAATATTTGTATTTTAAATCAATAGTGATAGTACCCAAATCGGTACTTAATATCATGCTTATTGACGGCCTTTGGTGAAATATAAGCTGAAAATATCTACAAGGTTCATTACAGGTTCAAAATGAAATAAGCTGCTGTGAAATTCGTTCATTCTCTGGTAAATAATATCTGGCATGCAATTTATCTTTCACGATAAATCATTGACATGGAGTAATATGCAAATATCATCGTCAGTTCAAAAT
>BMAV01003838.1:0-11967 GCA_019973955.1 Trichonephila inaurata madagascariensis | reverse complement strand
TTTGATTTAAAAAAAAAGAATATAGTAAGAAATTGAAATTTTTGATGGATTTGTGCAAGATCAAAGTAAGAAGAACGTCCACCTGGAGAATGCACGCGCTATTATTGTTTATTAATCAGATGACGTAGACCAACATTTAGTAAATGAAGATATTCAATTCAAAACTTTATGTTCAATGTAATTTTTGAAAAGAAACTTATTGTCATTTTTCCAAATTTGTATACCATTTTTCTAACGCTCCCTATTACTAGTTGTGAAGCGGAGAGTGAGTTCTCTAAAATGTCCTATATAGAAAACTAATATAGAACAAGATTTAATTATTTATTACTTCTTTGCATTAATACTGATCCCACCAAAGACAAAATAAATGTGATGGGCTAATAAAAGAATTTGCAGCATAAAAGTGTAAAAAAGGGGTTTTTTTTGTAAATTATGTTATTGTTTATAATGTACTTAAATTGTTCGAAATATAAAAAAAAAAACCTTTAATTTCGTATATTTTAAATTTTTCCACCAAAAATGTTTTTTAGGAAAAATGCAAAAACTTTAATTATTTAGAGGGACCCTCAGATATTCTTAGCCCAGAGCACCCCAAAATCACGATCCGGGCCTGGCAGTTGGTACTTAATAAAACAGAAAAGATAGATAACAATAATAAAAATGCTTGCGACCTTTCTCCCGTAGAATTTGAGCGTTAGTATGTGCGCGGGACGTCAGAAGCCCGGCGCTGCCTGGCTCGGACGAGGAGAGAGAGGGGAGGTAAAGGGCAGGAAGAAATCGAAAACATAGTTCTGGAAATGCTGACTCGTGCATTTCCTTATTTCACTAAAACAGTTTGGGGATTTAATTAATTCATTTACTTACAACAGGGAAAACACTTCGAAGAGATGTTATTTTAACACATCGTGCGTGAATTGATCATCTCATTTAGGGATTTGGTGAAAGGCCTGATTTCATCGTTTCCCTGAGACATATATATTCCAAATTCTTTAAGGAATGAAATAATGAGAGAATTTCACGACAAGCCCATAGAAGGTCATTTTGGTCGTTTTAAGACTTATCATAAAATAAGGGACGTTTGTTATTTCCCGTATATGAGAAAATTTATTGATCAATATGTCTCTACATGCCATATGTGCCAAGTTAATAATTATAAAAACGCGCTACCAGCTGGTCGATTAAATCCGATTGTATCAAATTATCCAAATGAGATAGTTACGTTAGATTTGTTAGGTCCGTACCCTACATCGAGAGTGAGACGTAATCGATATGTATTAGTAATTACCGATCATTTCAGCAAATGGGCTGAAATCATACCTCTTAAAATGGCCTCGGCTCGTGTAATAGCGGATCCTTTTTTATAATTTTATATCGAGTTTTGCAGCTCCAATAAAATTAATAAGTGATAACGCTCTCCAATTTATATACGAAATTTTTGAACATTTAAGGGAAAGATTAGGCATAAGGCATGTGAAGACTGTTGCATACAGGCCACAGGCAAATAGAACAGGACGAGTAAATCGCGATCTAGTGCAAGTGATTGCAAATTATGTAAATGATTAACACGATACTTGGGATCAATTCTTACGTGAGTTTGCTTACGCTATTCGTACGGCAGTGAATGAAACGATGGGAAAAACCCTTGCGGAATTATTTTTGGTTCGAAAGTTGATTACCACATTTCAAAAATTAATCATATTTTCGGACGGAACTGTGTTTGCAGTAGGAGATATTGAAAAATTGTTTGATGAAGCTAGGCGAAACACAAAAGCTAAACATGTAAAATGGAAGAAGTATTATAATAGACGCAGGCGTGATGTACAAATTAAGGTGAATGATTGGGTCTTGTTAGAAACACACCCTTTAAGTTCAGCAGCCAACAATTTTTGCGCCAAGTTTAAACAAAAATTTGAAGGTCCGTATAGGGTGTTAGGAGTAAGAAATAATAATAATGTTATATTATGGTGGTCAGGAAAAAGGTTAACCGTCAATGTTGATCAAGTGAGAATATATCGTCATAGGAAATGTGACGAGATTGAGATAGGAACAGGTTGCTCGGATAGCATTATTTCACGTCAGGAAACGAGTAGTTGGTAAAGCGTACAACGAAGATCAAATGAGTCGCAATATGGTAGGAAGAAGGGGTCAAATATAATGCGTGAGTTAGAGAAAAAGGGATAAATCTTAAATCGAATCAACGTGAGAGACGCACAGATAGGGCTGATAAACGCGGACCACTTATCAGATCACTACCTCTAGGTCTTTTTCCAATAATACAACAAAGATTAAAAGAAAACGCCAAGAAAGATTAGGATATAAACGATCGCATAGATCTTGGTCAAGCGGACCACATAGAAAGTTGCAGAAACGTTTAGACCTTAAAAAGAGAAAATTATTGTCAAATAATACTACTAATATTTTTATAAGTAGGAAGAGGAACCAAAAGGAAGGAGCAGTGGTTCAAGATAGAGAGGTTTAACCTCATACCACAAAAGAAGCAAGATCAAGAGACCCGACCAACCAGCAAAGTGAAATCAGATCAAGCCAGGAACCTCCGAGGAGAACACTACAGACCCTACATCAAGGAATAGGAAAAGATCAAGGGGGGCGGGAAAAACCAAAAAAAAAAATAACCTCAAAAATGTGATTTTTGGTCCCTCTATGGTAAACCATTTTCTTTGATTGTCGGGGTGTGAATTAGAGGTGTGGAATTCTCAAAATGAATAGACTTTTTAAAAAATTTTAATATGATTTTTTATTGAGAATATAATTTAAAACCCTTTTAACAAATTAGATAAATTTATAAAATGACCTAAGAAAAGCTAAAAAAACCAAACAAAGGATTTTAAAAACCGAATCGCGTAATTTAGACCATTTTTATTTAAGTAATTATATTTTTCCCACCAATTCTGATAATATTAAAAAATCCTTATATCAAAAAAAAAAGCCCTTTCCTTAACCCAAAAACTAAGATTCTATCAGGGTACGGAAACACCGGGAAAAAAATTTAAATGGTATGCACCTTGTAAAAAAGGGCCTCGATATTTTTGGTAATTTTAAAAAGGGCCCGCCAATTCACACCCCCGTACCTTTTCCCAAAAACATAATTTTTCCCTAAATTGCCACCCCTGCTTACTGAAACTTCTGTTTTTTAAAAAGCTATCTTATTTGAATTTCATAATTCGATTTCGTTTTTGGTTTTTTGGTTTGGGGGTTCCCATTAATCGGGGTCAAAGAACCCAGAGGTTATGTTTAAAGAAAAACGCGGGGGTCCGTCACAAACAGAGCAGCTAAAAAATGAAAAAAAGGAGCTAAGACTAATAGTCCCTTTTTACCCTTTTGGAGGTTCTATAGGAAAATCCCGCCAAAAAAAATTAGGTTTTATTTTTTCCCATTTTTATCTTTTCCAAAAAGTGGTCAAAAAAAATTATTGCAGAGAAGGAAATCTCGGGGTTTTTAAAAAATTATAATCCAAGAAAAAAGTTGACACTAAATGAGTGTATTTTTTTTTTTTTTGAATTTTTGATTTTGTAAAATTTTTTCAATTGATGGAAAAAACAATTGTAATTATGGTTTTTTACTTGATGTATGATTTGCTGAGATGCAAACCCCTTTTTTTTGTTTTAATGATTTATTGAAAAATGTTTGTAATTGTATAGTGTATATATATATATATATTGTTGTTTTTTTTTCATATTAAGGTACATCTGGTTCACGGAAACGCGGCGTACATAGGTAACTAACAAAACTTTTAACCGCTGGTGACTATAAATTTTTTGGGAAAAAGGGCGAAGAGTTGTATATAAAAAAATTTTGGGTGAAATTTTTAAAAAAGTGATATATATTGTATAAAATTGTAAAATGCACTGGTATTAGGGCATATAGATTTTGCCAAGTAATTAAAGATTTTTTATTTGGTTTTAAAACCCCAATCAATCGAATATCAATCGGGACTAGTATCATCAATCTCGGGTCTTAAGCTCGTTGGTACAGCTTTTAAAGAAGATTGTAAATTTTTTTGGCAGCATTTAAGTAGTTTTTGGTTATTTAAAGGGGGCATAAAACCCATATCTGTTGTAAAAGGAGAAAATCTACAATGATTAAAAGGGCAAATTTTGTTAATGGGGGTCAAATTTTTGGAGTTTTATTTTTTGGCCCAGAAATTCAAATTAAGGAGGAATATTAAAAAAAATTTAAGTTTTTAAATAAAAAATTAAAAAGTTTGTTGAATATTGAAAATTAATAGTTAAAATTGTGATATGTTTCCATCTTTGTCGAAATAGGGGGGGGTTTTTTAAAAAAAAGTTAGATGGGGGGTTTCTCGAAAAAGGTTTATTTTAGAATATTTTTAATATGACTTTTTATTAAGAATTTAACTTAAATTACTTATATAACAAACATTTAAGTGAGAAAAAACCAAAACACGTAGCCGTAGTTCCCGATCGCGCAATTGGATCAAAATTTTCTATATAATTTATATTTTATCCGCCTACTCAATTCAAAATATTTCGAATTCCGGAAAAAAAATCTTCCTACCTGGGAAAATTTCCCAAACAACGATTCAACCCTTTAGATATTCAGTAGGTCGAGTAAAAAATGGTATGTACCCCTTTTAGTATTGGGTAATTTGATTCTTGGGGAGGCCTTCAATTACACCCCCTACCCCCACCAAATTTTTCAAATTGCCAATGCGCTTTTCTAAAAATTTCCCGTCCATTTTTAAAAAAGGGTTTTCCCTTTTTTTGATCAATCCTTTCGTTTCACTTGGATTTGGGGGGAAAAAAATTTGCCATTTAAACGGGCCCAAAAAAAAAGCAGAGGTTATGTTTGGGGAAAGAAAAACGTGAGCCGTCACAACCCCCCAAGAAGCCATTTATTCAAGGGTCCCACATAACCCTTAAGAAATTGGTTGGGGCCTAAATTTTTTTTTCTGAATTCCCCCAATTTCTAAGTTTTATTTAAATTTTAACCTTGAATCCTCATTTTAACCCTTAATTTTCCCAAAATTTAAATTAAACTTTAATTTTCCTTATTCATTCCCAAAAAAATTTAAAATTTTAAAATTCCCCCAATTTTAACCTTGACAGACACAATAAATTTTACTCAATTAACTAGTTTAACATTAACAGTTTTGCATTTTAATCATGGTATACCCCACTTTTTACAAAATGTGTGTATACTTCCCTCAGAGCGAGGGGAAAAAAACCATCCCTTATTAAAAAAAAAAACGAGGTCCCTATCCCCCCAACTAACTTAACTCTACTTAACTACTTTTTTAAATATTTACTTAAAAAACTATACAATTTTTTCTTCCATTTTCCATCCATTTCCCTTTTCAAAGGGTTGGGGGACTGGGTTTTTACTTCCCCAAATTGAGGATAATTTGGAATTTAGGGCCCCCCATCCTGAAATGAAAAACCTTTTTCGTTTACTTGGCAAAATCTTTTTCCAAAATAATACCAGGTTTTGTTTCACAATTTTTTTGCATTATATATCATTTTTAAAAAAATTTCAAAAAACTTTCATGTCCAACCCGCAAACTGGTTCCGTTAAACTTTCCCAAAAGGGGGCGCAGCGCTATTTAAATTTTTTGTTAGTGACCTGACTACAACCCCGTTTCCCCAACCAGATACACCCCTTTAAAACGGAAAAAAATAAAAAATATATATAACAACCCTTTCAATTACAAAAATTTTTTAATAAATCATTAAAAAAAAACCAAAGGTTGTCGCATCCCCACGAAGTCATGTACATCGAAGTAAAAAAAAATGCATGATTACAATTGTTTTCCCATCAATTGAGAAAAAAAATTTTTCAAGTCAAAAGTTCAAAAAAAAAAATATAAACTCATTGTAGTGTCAACTTTTTCTTGATTATAACCTTTTTAAAAATCGCCCGAGACCCCTTTTTTTGCAATAATTTTTCCGGGCCAATTTTTTAAAAAAATAAAAATGAAAAAAATACAACCTGATTTTTTTGGCTTGTTTCCCCCCTAGTACTTCCCACTGGGCAAGGGCAAAAATGTTCGCTCCCCTTCCTTTCATGCCTTTGGCCCCTTTTTGCCTGGGTGTAGGGGGTTTTTAGTTTTCTTTTGGGGTGTTTCCCCCCGGGGGTTTTTACTTTAAACCCCCTTTGGGCCCGGGAGGGACTCCCGGGTCCTTTCGGTGGTCGCAAGTTGTAGTTCTTTTTATCTTGAACTCCAGCTGCTTCCAGCTTCTTTCCTACTTTATATAAATATTATCTGATAAAGGGCTTTTTTTTATGTTTTAGGGTCTACTTTTTTTGCCATTTCTCTGTGGTCCACTTGACACAGATCCATACGATCGTTTATCTCCTCAATCTCGACGCTTTTTTTTTTTTGTCTTATTACTGGAAAAAAAAGCTATAGGGGATCTTATTTAAATGATCCGGGGGCTTATTTTTCCCCATCCGGGGTTTTTCTCAAAATTTTTGACCCCTTTAGATTTATCCCTTTTTTCCCCTAACTCAGCTTTACCGCAGATTTTTTCCCAATATTTGGGCACATTTGATCTTTTATGTACGTTTTCCGAACTACTCGTTTCCCCCGACGTGAACTAAAAACTTTTCCGAGCAACCTTTTTCCCAACTCCCAAACCCCGTCAAAAATTTCCTAATGACGGTTTTTCTTACCCTTTATCAACAGAGGTTTAAACCTTTTTCCCCGACCCCATATTAAAAATATTATTATTATTTTTACTTCTAACACTCTTTTACGGACCTTAAAATTTTTTGCTTGAATTTCGGTATATCTTATTCGCTTGAATTTAAAGGGTGTTTTCTTAAAAAACCCAGCATCTCCCTTTAATTTTGTACATCCCGCCTGCGTCTATTTTTTAATATTTTCCCCATTTTTTTATGCTTAGTTTTGTTTTAGTTGCTTCATCAAACAACCAATATTTTTTCTCAAATTCATTTCCCGTCCGAAGCGAACTATTTTAAAATCGTGTAATCAATTTTCGCCCCAAAAAATAATTCCAAAGGGGGTTTTTCCCCTCGTTTTATTTACTTGCGAATAGCGTGCAAACTCAAGAAGTTGTTCCCAAGTATCGTGTTGATCATTTACATAAATTGCAATCATTTCAAGATCGATTTACGCGTTCTTTTTCTATTTGCCTGAGGTCTATATGCAACAGTCTTCCGCCTTATGCCTAATCTTTCACCTTAAATATTCAAAAATGTCGGATATAAATTGGGGACCGTTATCAAAATTTTTTTTAGCTAAACGCGATATAAAATTATCAAAAGTATCCATAATAAACCGGTTTTTTAAAATATAACGCCCCTTTGCTGAAATGATCGGTATTAAAAAATATCGATTTCTTTCCCTCCGATAGGGTACGGGCTAACAAATTTTAAAATAACTATCTCATTTGGATAATTTGATACAATCCGATTTATTCGACCAGCTGGTAACGTGTTTTCATAATTATTAACTTGGACATATGGCATTTTAAAATATTGATCAAAAAATTTTTCATATACGGAAAAAAAACGTCCCTTTTTTTTATGATGTTTTAATTCTGCCGAAATGACCTGCGATTGGCTTTTGATAAAATTTCTAAGATCCCCTTTTTAAAGATTTTGGGGAATGTATACACGCATTTCATTTTAACGACGTTGCGTGTTTCGCTAAAACAACAACCCCCTTCAAGACGGAAGTCGGCCCAAATTTTACTTTCGTCGCATTAAAGAGCCGGATTTCAAATATCTATAGATATGAACATCTGGGCCATTCTTTTCTCTGTTTTCCGTTCCGCGAAGAAGTCAGATTCTGATTTTGCCATTAACTTTTTCTCCCATTATATTTTAAACGGTCAGATAACATATCTCCCAAACGCTTTTTGAGTTCCAGGTCTACCCCATTCTTTTTAAAATTTCCGCATCGGCCCATCTGATCATCCTACTGACAAATTTTTTTCCCTGGTTAACGGTTAAAAACAGCGTATCTGTAATAACTTTAATTGGACGTCCCAAATATTTTCAATTTGTTCAACGCCCTACTACTGCTGACATTTCTTTTGGTTATCGGTTTTAAAATTCCCGTCCCGTTTTTCAGACTAGAAGCAAATATAAGTGGTCTTTTTTACGATTGAGCACTGCTCCCAAACCGATTGAACTGGCATTATTAAATAATCCGAAGGGCTTTTAAACTGCGGCAATTTTAAAACTTGCGCCTTTGTTATGGCCGCCTTGGACCGCTGCCGACGCCTTATGCGCCTCAGTGACCAGACGAATTTTTTAAATTTCGTTTAAGATTACATAGGAGCTCACAAAGATCAGCATAATTTTTAATTACTCCTCATGCGTACCACTGGGACATACCCAAAAAACTTGACACCTCCTTTGAGTTCCTGTTTTCTATCTCTAGCATGGCTCGAATTTCAGTCATCCGTTTTTCCTTGATTCCTTCCTTACTACTACTAACTTAAATACTTCAATTCATCGCACCTAAATTTATATTTATCCTTATTTAATGTCACACACACACACAATCCTGCATCTTGCAATAATGCACGTGAGAAAACCCCCTTTAAATGCTAAATTGAGTGGTGGGAGGGAACGATGCGGAGACTGTAATGACCATGTCGTCCATATAAACACTCACAAACTTCCCTATCACTGGTTTCAGGATTAGGTCAATTGCCTTTTGAAAATTTGGAGCCGCCCCTGATAAGCCAAATGGCATCCGCCGGAATGCGTTAGTGTCACTTTTTACTGCGAATACGGTCTTAATAATATCAATGGGGTTTACAGCCATTTGAAAGTACCCACTTCTTAGATCAAGAGATGAGATTATTGTCGTATAGGGGATATTCGTTACTAAATCATCTATTAACGGTATCGTTTGTACTTAGTATTTGAATTTATTTTCCTATAGTCTACCGCAAATCTATATGATTAAGATTATCCAAAGGTAACCCATTATTTTTCTTACATAACACAACCGGTGACGCGTACGGGGATTGAATTGGAACAATGGTTTCTTCTCTTAACATTTTGTTAATGTGATAATCTATTATCGCTTGTTTTTGCTGATCATATTTGTACAGCCTGGAAACTGCTGGTGGATTATCTCCAGTATCAATTTCTTGGTATAAAACATGAGTAAGACCTAGTTTGTCTGAGAACAATCCCTTAAAACTACTAAACAAATTTTGTAATTCCTGTTTTTGCTAATCCTCCAACTTTGTCTTAGACAGATCAATTTCAACATTTTCATCTTCAACTGTTTCAACCATAATCTCTATCTGCGAATCGGGAATCTTCAATGATTTTCGATCAAAGTCTAAAACAATCTTTGATCCACTTATGAAATTAACTCCAAGAATACATGAGTATTCCAAATCCGTCAACACATGAAACAACCAAGTTTTTTCGAATTTCCTGATTCGAATATTCAATTCTACAATTCCTATATTTTGACATTTCTTCCTGTTCTGTGACCTGAGCTTCAAGTGATTTTTTTGCATTTGTTTATAAAAAATATTTTTATATATTTCTTTTCGATTTAAATGATTTTCTCAGCTCCGGTGTCCCCTATAGCGCTTTTCAAAATGTGTTATTTAATAAAATAGGAACATAGGAAGCCCCAATGGGTGATATACATATCGGAAATTTGATTGGTATATCCACTGCCGATTTCTTTTGATTATTTTGAACTTCATTACCTTCAAACACACCGTCCCTGTGATCCTATCACCTCGACTGAAATTCTCACTGAACCTCTGTTTCTGCGGTGGTCCCCTATTAAAAATTATCATTTTCGATCTTCTTTCGAAATTACGTTTAATCTCCCCATCATCATTCTTGAAATCTATTCCTACTCTCGAACCATACTATTACTTTGACGGCCATTCTCCTCATAAGTAAATTCTTAGAATAATTTCTGCTATTATTTGGCGTCTACGCCCAACTTCAGAATTTCTCCAGTTTCAAGTGATTATCATCAAAATTAGACATCCTATGCGCTGCTTTTGACTCCGTCTTTCCACATTATCACTATTCTGCAAACCCCCTTTTAGCTCTAAAGAATACCTCTTCAAATTTAGCTAATATTTCAAAAAGTTGTATCGTGTTCTGCGGATTCCGACTTCCACATAGTCCTGACTCTGTGACTGAGATCACCCCACACCACTTCGGCGACATCCTTAGTTCTGTGACTCTTATGTATTTTGAGTAAATCATAAACAAAAATCTGTTGGTTCCTGATTTCTGCCCTGCTCGATGCGAAAAACCTCCTTCTAACTTCCTTTCTCTATTTGATTGTGAAAGCTACACTCTGCCTTTAAGAAGGCGCGAAATCCGTGGCGTAGTATCTTGTACTAACACTGATCCGAATATTTGATAGCAATCTTGAGCCCTTCCCGGAGGTGACCTTTCGAATAAGCACATGCTAAATCACTAGAATTTCTAGTAATTTTATTTGATTGTCTATGGCCTGAGTCTATTCACGATCTTCGGGCCTGAAAAGCACATATCTGGTAAAAATACCAAAACCAGCTAGGCATTACCTAACCCAGAATATAAATTATAACGATTCAAGTGCCAATATGATATGTTGATCTTTGTCGATCATATCGTGGGTGGTTTCAGCGTAATTTAGAGGTGTGGGATTCTCGTTTAGCAGATATTTTAAATTCTTAATGACTTTTATTAAGAATTAGCCCGAAATTACTTATATATCGAACAAACTTATATTAAGTGAGAATAAACCAAAACACGTAGCCGTAGTTAACACAGATCACGCAATTGGATCACTTATCTATATAATTATATTTTATCCGCCTACTCTCAATCCTAATAATATTTCGAATTCGGAAAATAATCTTCCTACCTGGAATTTCCAATCAACGGTTCAATCAACTTCACATATTCAGTAGGCTCGAGTACAATGGTATGTACCTTGTAGTATTGGCTAGATATATTTGATTCTTGGGTAGGCCTTCAATTTACACTTCTACCTTTTCTACACTGAACTTTCTCTAAATTGCCCCATTGCGCTTACTAAAACTTCTGTCCTTTTAAGGGTTATCTTATTTGCATCTATCCTTCGTTTCACTTCTTGGATTTGGATTGGAAAAGATTTGCCATTAATCGTGGCCGTCAAAGAACACATAGGTTATTTTAGAGAAACGACTCGTGATCCGTCACAAAATAAGGATTCAAGGTTAAATGTTAAATAAAACTTGGAAAGTGAGGAGATTAAGAAATAAAAATTTAGGCACGTAATTTCTTAAGGGCCATTAAAACCCTCGAATAAATCACATTTTGCTTCTTGGAGGACTCACGCGTCTTTTCTTTAACATAACCTCTGGGTTCTTTGACGGCCAAGATTAATGGCAACTCTTTTCCACTCAAAACCCAAGAAGTGAAATGCGAATAAGAAATGCAATTAAGATAGCTTTTAAAAGAACAGAAGTTTCAGTAAAATGAATGGCAATTTGATGAATGTTATGTTTGGAGGAGGTAGAAGCGTGATTTGACAGCTTATCGTAAAATTACCTTGAAACCCAGCCATTAATACAAGGTGCATACCATTGCACACGCGCCCAGACGTTTCCATTTAAAGATTGAATTTAAGTTTGAATTAAGGTAGGACTGATTATTTAATATTAAGACTTGTAATATTATTAGAAGTAAGAATAGGCGGAAAATAATTATAACGTAGAGAAAGTGGTCTAAGTTACGCGATTCGGTTTAACTATTTTTGTGTGTTCGTTCATCATAGATTTTTACTTATTTAAACTTAACTAAATTGTTAGACGTTTAAGTTCTATTCTTAATCAAGTCATATTAAGAATTTAAAATGTCTGATTATTATGAAAACCCTACACCACTAGCTCACGCTGACAATCAAATATATGGTCACCAAAGAGGGGCCATAACACAAGGGGTGTGGGCCCCCGGTTTTTTTATCCTGTTGACCCAAAAGATTTGTAAAAGAAT
>BMAV01003837.1:176654-196902 GCA_019973955.1 Trichonephila inaurata madagascariensis | reverse complement strand
TTTAAAAAATAAAAATTTTTTTTAAAAATAAGGGAAAAAAATTTTAAGTATGCATTTTTTTTTACTTTTCTTTTTGGAAGCTAATTTTTTTTAATTCTTCCTCTTATTTCATCTTTCCGGTCAAATGCTGCTATGCTAATTTCACATCTTATTTGTTATGTTAAATATGGTTATACCCAATTTTAAGGACGTATTTTGAAAAACGAATGATCAAACTTTATCTTAGTTAATTTTATGGTACTTGTGGTTCTACAGTGACGAGTTGACATATACACCAGTTATACATAATCAATGCAACCCAATAAAATATTGAAAAATAATTTAATTTTTGATATTTCTATAACAAAATAAAAATACTTTTCCATAGAAATTTTGAAAAAGTTTAAACTTTTACTTAATATGAAACATTTTGCTTTCACTTTTCTTTGTCCCTAAGCGAAATCAGAGTCTTTTTTCAATATACTTGCTCCTCTAACATATCCATCCTCAGGGGCTCAATTCTTTAGGTGGGTACGGGTGTCAACAGGTCCTAATGATATTTTCCTTTTCCAAGGTTTACTATCTTGTAAACAGGTTCACGACCAGGGTACCCCAGTGATTTCTTTTCGACCCCATTTGTCATCCAATTTCTTCTTTTCCCCACACAGCCTCTGAATGTTGGAGTAATAACAAACTGGCTCTTGCGCCATAAAACACCAAACTCAACTCTTACATATCCATCTGTATGAGGATCCAAATGCATAATATGCTAATTTTCACCAATCGAAATTACAAAAGGAACATATATATGCTGATCGTTTAATGTATCAAATATAATTAAAGGTAGTTAATATTCTAAGAATTATTAATTACAAATATACTTAGTACATAGCATATTTCGGGTTACATCAACTGAATAATCATGGTCATGATTGTGTAAATGGTGTCAGTCAAGTCATATCTTCAAGTCACGCAGAATAATGGTAGTTGATTAATTACAATTAAAATTATCCTCAAATATCCTTACATACTCTGATGTGGAGTTGAGCGAGTGCGAGTTATATTAAAGTCACGAGTTTTAAAACAACACAAAGGCTACTCACGATGAACCCCGCAATTTTGAACCTCGGTCAAGTTACGAGGACGATACCTGAGCTGACACCCCTTTCTAACTGTCACACCAAGGAGATGACATTCAGCTACGACTGATTTACATCGCATAGCCGTACATCGGCCCCATCTACACAACAGGTTTTCAATGACATCAGAACTCGAACCAGCGAGATACCGGCCACGAGTTCGTGACTATAATCACTAGGCTACAGTGGCCACGATGTGCAGTGGAAATTCGAAAATTACGATACTACTTAATGTGTCTTTCTCTCTGTGGAATAAAGCTTTAATTTACAAAATCTGTCATCAATAGTCATTTTGTGTAGCTCCATTTACTTATTTCTCTTTTTTACCTTTTTTTCTTTAAAAAAATATACGGCTGGAGAGAATTTATTAATTTATGTTTTGAGTAAAGAACATTTAAGTATAACTTAGTATTCTAGAGCAGTTCTCCGCAACCTTTTTATCACCGCGGACCGGTCAACGTATGTTAATTTTACCTCGGCCCGCTGAGGGGAAGGATGTTGATTGTTTATATTTTAGACTTTTGATTTAATAATTTTAATTTAATTGTATTTAATCGTGACTTCTGAATAAAATATAGCTACACCAAAAAATGAATATAAAGTGATTTAACAAGGAATATTAAATGATTTTCATAAAAAAAATTTAAACCTAAAAAATATACCTCAGTAAATAAAAGAGAAATAATTTAATGTTTCTTTTGCGGACGGGTAGTATTTGATCCACGGACCGGGGGTTGCGGAACACTGTTCTAGAGAATAAATACTGCTTTAATTTTCTGTATGTATCTAAACGGAAAAAATAATGAAATTACATTCATTTCCATTGAAAACGAAGGCCTTTATTGATTTTTCTGTTCTAAGTTTTCACATATCTTCTACAATACTTCCATGTATTCCATGACTCCTGTTTAAAGAGCTTTAATATTAATTACGTACCAATGCATTTTAAATTTACAAAATCTTTCAAGGAAAATGTGTTGTTTCGAATAATTATCAACAATGAAAGCCTCATCGAAACAATTTTTCATTCAGCTGTTAGACTTCATTTTAATTTTAATTAAATTTTTTAAAAGAACAGCTATGTGTGTTTTATTAAATCATTTATTTCATCATCAGGCATCCGTTTGACCCAATAAAACTCAGTACAAGAACCATATAATTCCAGCACATCGTCCATCTTCTGCTTAAACACACGATCTTTTAAACATTTTTTCTTCTCCCCAGAACATCACAGAGAGTTTGTAAGGTTCACGTATTCTTCGCTCAAAGGATCAAGGTCGCCGAAAAGACAAAACGAATGCATCATTACCTTATGTTTGCATAATGCTCCCTAAACAGTCTGACGTAATCCAAAACATTACATCTCATTTCTTTTGCGTGCGTTGGTAAAAGCTCGCCACTCGAACGTTAAAAGGCCAGGTGAAACGACCACTGGGCGTGGTTTCAACCCATTTACGCGGTCAGTTGTTTCAAAAAGCTATCGGAATACGATCTGCAACGGTTCTTCCATGATGAAACTGGTTGGGAGCTCTTCTTCCACTCTAATAGACATCGAGATTCAACAGAATTATGCTGTCAAGATTCTACAATGTCACTGGTCCGCCTCCACATAGCTTTTGTACACAATAGGTCAGAATAATTTCCTTTGCATTCAATATCCTGACTATTTGTGGATTGTGTAACATGCAAAACTGTTCCAATGATATGTTTTTGAATGGGACACAGCATTTGCATTTTTTTTTTCACTCTCGTATCTGCGGTGCATTTTTTTATTTTTTCACCACGTGCTCAAAGATATGTTAAGTTAATCGTTTTGTTAAATAACTTTGAATATTTTGTTATTACTTTCATGTGTTACTTTCTAAAGAGTGACTTTTTTAAACTAAGTAACCATTCCAGCACCAAAAGAAATGAATGATTAAGAGTGGTTTTGCGAAATGCCGTTATCATGATGTTACTCAAGAAGTTATTTCTCTGACCTGATAAGTACTTGTGATAATATGAATTTAGTCACGATTGTGTTTCAGCGTTATTTTCTAATCCGATTTCTAATGTTAGTGTGTAACAGCAAAGTGGTATGAAAGAGCTGAATCATGCTCATAAATGCAAAAAAAAATAAATAGTTCATTAAACAAAAATTAATAAAAAGAAGATGAAATGGAACATTGATAGCTAAATGACACAACTTTTAGTACTTTTTTATCTTGAATTCGTCCTTTATTCGAGATTACCCATAATAATAATAATAGTTTTTATTTAGTTTTAATTAAGAGCTAAACCTCTTAATTCTATACCTTTTTTATTAATATAGATGGAAAAAATATCCTTAAAAATATATTCAATATTTCAACAGCTCTTGTGGCCGCGGTAGCCTAGTGGATATGGTCACATATTAGTGGCCGGAGTATCGAGGGCTCGAGTCCTGGTGCTACTGAAGACCCACCGTGTAGAGAGGGCTGATACACGTGAAATCTCTCGGATTCAGTGTTTCCATTGGTATGGTGTGGTAGTTGGGAGAGAGGTATACTGGTCCAATTGTCGTGCTCATCACTGGATTGAGGATCAAAATTACGAGGTGTGTGGTGTGTCGCCAATAGCTCTCGTGTTGTTTTATAGTGCGACGTTAATAAAGATTCACTCGGCCAATTCTTGGGCTAAGAACTTAAGTTGCCTTTTTGTGTCTATTGTTATAAGAATATTAACTCCCTGCGTACCAGACAGCGCTTCCTAGTATCCCCAGAAATTCCATATTTCTGGGGGTACTGACCTGTACGCTACGACTCACATTTCATTTTTTCTTTTGACGCTAAATAAGGTGCACGTTCGTTCGTGTTTAGTTTCACTTTCTAAAGTTTGTACAACTATTTTTGTTGTTGTTTTTACTTTTTCTTGCTAGCATAGCATCGTCTTTGGATTTTAATTTAAGTGATAATAAAAAATTTACAGGAAACTGATGAATAAGACAGTGATTCTGATACGGATGTATGTATTTGTGAAGAAGAAATTGAACAAAAATGACAATATACTTATGTAATGCATGTGGAAAAGAGCTTTTTGTTACTAGGAACACATTTCGAACAATTTCACAAACGTTTTTCCAAATTTTTGTAACTTAACTTTTGTAATTTTATACAAATCACAATAAAAAAATCTACCTTATAATGTTTCCTTGGCTGGTTACACGTGGCCGCGGTAGCCGAGTGGTATAGGTATCGGACCTTGGCTTGCCTTGTCACGAGTTCGAGCCCAGCACCACTAAAGACCCGCCGTATAGGGCAGCGATGCACGTTAAATCTGTCGAGAGCTGAAACGTCCTCCGTTGGTGTGTGTGTGGTAGTTAGGAGAGGGGTGCCAGCTCAGGTGTCGTCCACGTCACTTGACCATGGTTCAAAATGACGTGGTCCGTCGCCATAAGCCTCGTGTAGCTGAACAGTGCGACGTTAATATTCAATCAATCATTGGCTGGTTACACTGGTTGTACACCTAAATAAGCCATGAATTTGCATAAGGTTACAATGGGATTTTGCGCTATACAGAGCTTGTGTATCTACTAATGGCTTCCATGATTGCGCAGGGGATTAAACCAGCGATACTCAACCTGCATGCGGCCCACCGGGTCTTTTTAAGTGGTCCGTCATGGCCCATGGTTCTGAGAAATTCATTTATTTATGAAAATTGGGGGATTTTTGTTAAGAAATTAAATGTATCACAATTTTGCTATTTGCTGTCGATGTCGTATGGGTGCGAGTTGACAATTTTTTGATTAGTGAAAATATACAACAGTGGAGTAGCGACTATTTTATGAGTGGAACTAATTTTTAATTATCTTTCGTATCTTGCAAGCGAAAAATATTCGAAGAAAATAGGTTGCCTCAAAACGATTGGAAAGTTGACTATTTTGCTGTGAAAAACTAGCATGGATCAGTAACTGTTTGATTTGTCACAAAAGTGTTGTATTTAAAAAATACCAATAAACCAGAAATCGTTCAATGACACTTTTCCTCGAACATCTCTTTCAAGAGGTGATAAATAGGCTTTCTTGAATAATCTTTACAACAGTTAAAATATTTTGTCAATGGTAATGCGACAGCGGTAACAAAGATACCCCATAAAATTCTTTATTTTATTGGTAATCATGAAACCGTTTACTGATGCAGAAATTGTAAAAGAGTGGTTCTTAAATGCTTCCAATTTAGAAAAATTCAGTGACAAATAAAAAATATTTTAAAAATTTTAAAAAAATGCAAAATAGAAGTTTTAAGATTTTAAATCAATTTTCCACATTTTAAATTTTTTATGTTACCTTGGTCTTAAAGCATCCCCCCCCCTTCCATTAATCCTCATGTTGTGGCCCGCTTGAAATAGCCATCATATATATGCGGTCCGCTGAAATAGCTAACATATGAATGCGGCCCGGCAGAAAAAAAGGTTGAGTACCCCTGGGTTAAGCCATTGAAAAGAAATTTTTATTAAAAAATTGTCTTAAAAGTTATAACATTTTTTCTAAAATGTTGAATATAAGCTGCGTACATTTACATAAATCCCAGTATGACATATTATCATTATCAATTTAGCATTGCTCTCTTAATTCTTTATTTTTCATCTTACTAATCTTATATTATTCACTCAGTACTGTAATAGCAATAATTCTTTAGTTAATCGTAAAAACTTCGCTTGTGCGCAGATAACACATTCAATTATAACTTTATACAGGAATTTCAAAGTCGTCCGAATCGAACCGGAAATTAAACCAATAATTGACTTAATGCTATTCATTTGTAGCTGCCAGTGGCTTAAACAAAGGTGTTGTTTAGGGGTTCAACCCCTCCTATATACCTGCAGATTTTTAATTTTTAACTTAGATATTAGCCCTCGGTTCTTCGTCTACGTGTTTTTTAAACGTTTTGTTAACTAAATGATATCTAAAAATAATTCTAGAGGATGATAAACTGTGCAAATGATGTTGCAATGCTTGAAGTCAACAATGCTTTACATTGAATTTAGTATAAAATAACAGCCATGAATTACTATTGTGGATCCCTAAATGAATGATTTCATTTGTTTTTATTGCAGAGTATATCTTTTAACAGAACTGTTTGAAACCCTTCCATTATTATAATATAGTCATGTTTTCCTTTTATGTAATGTTTTCTTTTTTTCAACCTCTGAATAAAAAAATTGATATCTCTTTTTATTGTAGATGTACACAATTACATTAAAGCTATACCTCAGATTCGACTGACAGAGTGTTGGAGTTCATAGCGCAAGAGCCAATTTTTGCCAACTGCTTCAAACAATTGAACAAAATTAACGAAATAGAAAATGAAAACCAAAACTGTATATTATTAACATTAAATTATAAATAATCCAACAAACTAATAAAGCATTTAGCCTATAACAATCAAACAAGAAATGAATTTGTAAGTGTATTAAAGTTCATTTCAAAAATTTTACTGTGGACTAGATCGAAAAAGGAGAGGAAGGAAAACTGATGATGCGAGGGTCGAAAATAGAGAAGGATCACTAGGGTACCCCGGGGTCGTGATACCCGTGTTTACCAAAGAGAGTAAACCCTTTGGAAAAAGGAAAAGATCACTAAGGCACCTCGGGATTGTGACACCCGCAGTCTAAAGAAGATGAGCCCACTGAAGGGTCTGGGATTCGACTGGAGCTGATTAATTTTAATTCAATTACTTTTTAGAGTAAGCTAAGACGAACCTCATAATTTTTAACAGAAATCCAGAAATAGAACTACACCTCATATGGTACTTCCCTCTCTTTATACAGGGTGGTCCCAAATTCATGGTAAAAACTTTAAGGATAAATACAGGACATTATATAACAATCATTTATTGTATAGGAATGTATGGGTGCAAGTGACGCGATGAGACCATAACTAGAAAAAGAAAAGAGAAATGGAGTTATCGGTTCGTTCCATTGCCGGTAGGGGCAGTAGATGTCTAACCGTCGTTCAACATGATACATCTCAGTAGGGAAAAGCACCATTCGCAATTGTGCTGATGGCTACGATGGGAGACTTCACGTATGCCGAGAATGCAGATATGCGTTACATGTACAGCCGTGCAAATAGTAACGGCAGAGCTGCGGTACGAATGTAATACGCACAGTTTCCTGATCGACGAATACCGGATCACAGAATTTTTCAGAAGTTACAACGTCAACTTCGTTGAACACGTTCGTTCCACGTCACCAGACATGATGCTGGTCGGGTTGAGTTGAGTTGAGTTTGGTGTTTTATGGCGCAAGAGCCAGTTTTGGCTATACTGCGCCAAACATTCATAGGTCTGTGGTCTGGACGGGAAAAGAAGAAATTGGATGACAAGACGGAGGGTCGAAAATAGAGAAGGATCACTGGGGTACCCCGGGGTCGTGACACCCGTGCTTACAAAAGACAGTAAACCCCTTGGGAAAAGGAAAAGATCGCTAGGGTACCTCGGGATTGTGACACCCGTACCCACCTAAAGAAGGTGAGCCCTCTGAGGGGACATGATGCTGGTCGACGAAAAGCTGAACTTAGCCGAAGCCTGGAAGAATGCATCTTGAATGTTATGGCTGATGGACCAGAGTCAAGTACAAGAGCTGTTGCTCATCACATAAGTGTGTGTCATCAGACGGTTTGTAGAGTGTTTAACGAGAATCGCTTGCTCCTTTTCAGCAAGTACAAGCTTTGAATACGGCAGACTATCTTCTTCGACTGCCAGAGGAACAGCAATGTGTACTGCAGCTAAACTTCGTAGCTCATGTGCTGAACAGTTATGAAAAGTTATTGTAAACATTGCACTTGTCAACGACTCTTTCAATAAACATTTTGTCTTTCCTTTCGTCTCTCTCTCTCTCTGTCTTTTGTGTGTGTGTTTGTGCCTCACCGCGTCACTTACGCCCATACATTCCTTTTCAATAAATGATTGTTACAATGCCTTGTACCTACCCTTAAAGTGTGTACCATGAATTCGGAACAACCCTATATCCTGAAAAATCGAGATACACTCAAAATTCTTTAAGTATGATGGTCTTCCTAAAATTGACAAAGTTATGAAATATCCCAAGTAATCTATCTTGCAACTTTCAGTGATGTTACGAAATCTTAGTAAATACAATTGAATGAAAATATATATTCGAAATTTTAAAAGCAACAATTGTAAAAAGTATAAATTTTTTTCTTCCCGAATATGAAACATAGAAATAGGTAGAAATACAGGACAAGCAATCTGTATATGCTTTTCTCTTAAAACCTAGATAACATTAAAATTCTTTTATCTCTGAATAAATACAGGTATGAGTGTTTGTCACTAGCATTTCAATTGTAGTGACAAAATTATTTTATTCAGAGAAAAAAAGAAACATTGACGTAAACTCTTAGTTAGATAACCTTATTTCAGGTCAGATAAACGGTAGGTATTGATATAGGTAGAAATGCTGTGTTTCATGAGTTATTAAATTTTAATCTGCATGTCGCAAAATAAAACAATGAATGTTTTAATATATATATATTTCATAATCTATAAAAATATTTCTTTTCAATGCAGTGGCGTTTACAGACCTCTCATAAGGGGGGAGGGCTTATACTTTTAAAGTAAGTTCACGAAATCACTCAGGCTTAATTTCTAGGGTAAAAATTTAAAAATCTGATGGTTGGGAACGAGGGTGTACATCACTAGTGTACCCACCCTTGTGTACATCACTATTTCGATGATATGCCTCAACTATTAAAAATTTTACTATATATTAAATACAAACGTACGCTGATAGAAGAAAAGCATTAATAAGATCAACACAAATTAAAACACAAAGCCACAAATGTTGATGTAGCTGTCGTTGCTGCATGTAGGAATAAAAGCCTACTTTAATGGTATCGTAAAAAATGGATAACGGGTTCGAATCTTGTTCATCTCTAATGCACGCTAACGAGACTCAAAAATTGGTGAGACATGGATGCAGAAAATGGGCAATACCACTCACATCGTCGTACCAAATTATTAAAATACCATGTACTCTTCAAAAAATACATTAATTTTATGTATAGTGACCATTTTTCTTTTAATATGGATAATTTAGGGATTATAAGAAAATAAATGGGTAACAAATTAAGGTTTTTAAGCAAAAGTAGACGTATAGCAAAAGTATTGTTTAAAATCTCAATGTATAAAAATAAAGATTCAAAATTTTTTCTCGATCTTTAATTTAATTGATTTCAAAATTTATATTGCATTTGTATCAATATTTTTTATATCATTATATACATCTATTTTCAAAACGTGTTGCAAATAGCAATATAATATGGAGAAAATAGAAAAATACAGTCGGACCTCTATATAATGAAGTCACTAAATTCCGAAAAAAAGTTCGCTATATGGAAAATTCGTTATACAGAGGTTCATGTTTTAATATATACTTTATAAATGACATAAAACAAATTTTAAATTCATAAACACTATATATTAAAAAAAAGTAATTATTCACACCTTTTTTAAAATTAATATATGTTTATTTTATGTCTTACCCATCAAAAAAGAAAGAAAGAAAGAAAAACTGCAAAGAAAACAAGAAAAAAGAATGTCGAAGAATTCAATGTATTTTCAGTATTAAGAAATTCAATTTATACTAAAATCAATGAATTTTATAAGTACATTTTATAATTTAAAGCAAACAAGTGAGGTCCACTCGTTATAAATTTACTTGAAGACTGCTACAAATGAAAACTATTTACAAGGATTATTTAATCATATATAAAAAATAAATTTCTTAAAAATTTTTATAAATTTAGAAATTGTTGAAATTTAAATCCTTTAATCTCATATTCTTTGTTCTAAGTACTGAAATAACATTTAATTACAAAGTTTCTGCTTGAAACCTGAAACCATTCCCCTTTTCAGTACATAGAACTAAAATAATATTTGAAATTAAAAGAAGTAACTTTTGTTTACGCTCTATAAAAACTTATAAAAATGATACAATTGCATTCATTTTCAACAAATATTGAGAATAACAATAACCAAAGTTTTTTCCATGGACGCCTTCTGTTCCTTTAATTGCTTAATGATTAAAAAAAATCTCCAGATGAATATCTCGAAAATATATAAAAATTACTTATATATTAAGTTCAACCTGTGGCGATTATACATTGCAATTTTTTTCACGGACAGAAAAAAAAATGCAGTCAGAATTACAAAAGATGCCAACCTAAACAATATAATTTTAACAACAAATGAGTATACATTAGCAAATAATTATTGAATTAAAGCGGACTCTCTCTATAATAAAACATGGAAGAAAACTTTCAATTTAAGCAATATATTTGTAACTACTGTATAATTTAAATAGTCCGTTAAAAATTAGCTGAGAATAAAGAAAAGAAATTTAAATAGAGCTGATTATATATATATTTTTAAATTCTGAACACATACATATCGTCTGCAATCAAAATAATTTTCGATTAAGATCATCTGCATTATAAAAAGTATAAAGAATACTTCTATTGTTTTCAATCAATTCCAAGTATTTTTTTTATTTTGTGATTTGTATGAGATCATTTCAAGGGATTTATCGCAAATTTCTAGAAAACCGTGAAATTCTGTTCGAGAAGTCACTTTAGTTTCAGGATCAAATACGTAAACACATCGAACTCGGTGAAGTCACGTGATGTAAATAAACAATCTTGTGTGGTTATGATATAAGTAATCTCTTGGGAGATAATAGTCTTTATTGTTAAAATTCCAATCAATCTCTAAGTTATCTGTGTGTGTATGTGTTAGCGGTAATTCGTATTAAAAGAGTATATTAGATAATCTCCCTCATTTTCGTTTCATTTCTCATGTAGTTCTCATCATGAAGTATCTTCTTTTTAGTTTGCTAGTAATTTTTGTTGGTTGTGTTAATACATTCCCAGTACAAGATGAACTTCATTATGGATATCAGGTATTTTTTTATAAATATTTTTTGAAAGATGTTAAATTTTTAATTTTGGTAAAGATTGGTGAATTAAATCAATCTTGTAACAATTTTTTCATAGCTTTTAATGTTTCATAGTAAATTCTAATAATTTTCCAGTTTTGCTTAAGCCTTCTGAGTATTTTAGTTTCGATACTTATATTTATTTTTTTGAATTTTAGGGCTGTCCAACAGGAGAAAAGGATAAGTTAAATGTCCATTTGGTCTGTCATACCCATAATGATGTAGGTTGGTTGAAAACAGTTGATCAATACTTTTATGGAGGTGAGTTTCTGATCAAATCTAAGTTTTAATTCAGGATTTACTTATTAGATTATGCTATTCATGTGTATATATATATATATATATATATATATATATATATATATATATATATATGATAAATGTCGATTGTTTTACTTTTCTGTTAATTGATCAATTCATTATTGATGTTTACTCAAAATATAGCAAGTAGTATTAAAAATGTTTTTTCATGCATCTATTTTATTAACTATAAATTTAAATATTATATTTTATTTTTAGTGAAGTAAATTTGATTCTCGAATTCATATTTTCATTTATTTAGTTGTTAATATAATTTGTTTGGTAATTTCCTATTAACTGCATGCCACTGGAAATCTTTGATAAATTTCTACGAACATTTTTTTGTCCCTAAAAATGTTTAGCTATTGCTGCTAGATTGGCATCAAAGATATTAGTTTCATTTGTAGCCTTTTTTTTTTACACCAAAATAAAATAGGTTTCCATAAATTAAAAATTTTTACTGATTAATTCACTGACATTCAATTAATACAAAAGTACCATTTTTTTCTAACAAATTATCATAATTGTTGTCAAGTTTTCTACTACATAGATCTATAGTATTTTTTTATTTGTTGCCTGTCTTACATTTATATCAAATCACTCACTTATAAATTATATGTAACTTAAAAATTTAAATATATGAAATTCAACTTAAATATATCATTCTTTAAAATAACATTTTTTTTTGTTCAATTTCATTAAAAAAATTCCCTTGTGTTTTAAAACTGTTATCATCAGTTTATTAAACTCTTTATTTAACCTGGTTGTAATATATAATATTTTTAAAACATCTATAAAATATAATGCAAAAAATACTATATTATAAAGCTAATTATAGGGATCACATGGAGCTGAATGCACCAAATTCTATTCTGTAATTGTATTTGACTATGTTTGTGTCAGAGTCGGCTGGGTGGTGTGGTTGGTTTGTCACTGACCTTCTGCACCTAAGGTTGTGGGTTCAACCATGGCCTAGTGGCCGTGGTAGCTGAGTGGTGTAGGTATCAGACTGTGGCTTGCCTTGTCACGAGTTTGAGCCCAGTACCACTAAAGACCCACTGTGTAGGGCAGCGATGCACGTTAAATCTGTTGAGAGCTGAAACGTCCTCCCGTTGGTGTAGTAGTTAGGAGAGGGGGGTGCCAGCTCAAGTGTCGTCCATGTCACTTGACCATGGTTCAAAATTATGTGGTCTGTCGCCAAAAGCCCTGGTGTAGCTGAACAGTGCGACGTTAATATTCAATCAATTGACCCTGGCCTAAGTCAGTAGATTTTCATGATGCAGAAAATCAGCAGCAGCCATATTGTATGATTATATGGCATGTAAAAGGTCCCTAAAATGTCTATTTGGCTTCGGTGCTCTCGGCAAAATTAAATCCTAGTACAGGTTCACATCACCAAGAGCCCAGGTGCCTCTCTCTAGGCAGGAAACTGGGCATCAAAATTACCTGCAGCAATTGTTATCCACCTATATTATGCCGCACTAAAAAGAGATACCAGCTTCCGGGGATTGTACTAGGTCTGCAATAATAAAACACCAGTCTGCAGCCCATTAGAAATAAAAAAAAAAATGTTTGTGTTAGTTAAAAACATGGGAAAACCATTGCCAACCTATTGTCCCTGTAACTTATAATGATTTTTTTTATAATATGTATTTTTAATTTTATTGTAGCCAACCAGTCTATACAGCGTGCTGGAGTGCAGTACATTCTTGATTCTGTGGTTCAAAGTCTTACTCATGATCCAAAAAAGCGGTTCATTTATGTGGAGACAGCCTTCTTTTCAAGATGGTGGAATGAGCAGCATGATTCAGTTCGTCATGCTGTGAAAAAGCTTGTTTGTAATGGTAAGATTTTTAGACCATGTGGCTGAATTTTATTACAATTTATTCCCTGTTTATTATATAGTTTTATAAAATGTTGAACTATAAATAGTATGTTATCTGGTGTAAATGCATTTGTAATTTTCTAACAACTTGGCAAGGGTTAATTATCAATTCTAAAGTATTATTTCCCCCTTTCTATCTATTATTTAACTTTTCATTTTAATATCTTACTATGTTAAATTACCATAAAATACAAGCCATAATGCACACCTATATTTCCAAGCTGAATTATTTAAATTTTAGGGATATTTGCCATATAATGTGCACCCCCTTTTTTACGAAGAAACTTGAAATATGTGTGTACAATGTCTCAAAATCATTTTTTTAGGTATTATCCCATGCTTTTGACAAAATAGCATATTTTTAGAACTACAACCCTTTTAAGTTCATAACGTTTGTCTCTCTCTCTCATTTCTTTTAAATAAACAATATTTTAATATATGTAGAAGTCTAATTTTTACTATGCTCAACTGTTCTTTTTTATTTTTAAGACTATCTTTTTTTATACCTGATGTGTGATGCGCAACACCTGAATTTCGATCTTATTTTTTAAGTGCGCGTTATATGCCAGATTTTACATTAAGTATTTAGTTGCTTCTGTGTGTATTATTTTTATGTGTATACAATGTTTAATGATTGTTAATATAATACAATTAAATGTATTGAAATATTTTGACTAATAAATATTTTGTAGGGAAAAAATTGTCAATGTGAATTAAAAATTTTATTATTTTAAAAGCATTACATTAGTTTGTACATTGTAATAACTATTAAAACATAATGTGTATTGAATGAAAAACTTTTCTTTGGCTTATTATTGTGGTCGCAATCTAGTAGTCATGGCAGTGTCGATTTAAGCTCATTTGGCGCCCTGGATGCAGAAGATCTACAGGCCCCCTTGACACTAGCGAATTGAAATTTATAACCAGAAAATCTGGTTAAATCCAGCTTATCTGGGCTCCCATCCCAAGCTCCCAGTGGATAAATCTGCACTGGGTCAATGTCATGAACTTGTTGCTAGCATTCAGGGGTGTAGCTACCGCAGTATCAGCCGTATCAATGATACGGGGCCCCAAGCAACAGGGGCCCCATTATGTGTAAGAATATAATCTTAAAATGTCAAAAGGTCCCAAATAGGGGCCCCCCAAGGAATTTTGATACGGGGGCCTACTCAGGACTAGCTGCGCCCACTGCCAGCATTCTCGAGTCACGGGTTCGAATTCTAATACCACTGTATAAAGGGGGTAATGCACATTAAATCTGCGACTCAAAGTTCTCACATTGACATGGTGTAGAAGTTGAGAGAATGAGGTGCCGGCTTAGGTGTCTGTGTTACTTGGCTGCAGTTCGAAATTACGAGGTCTTTCATCAATAGCCCTCATATTACTTTAGAGTTCAACGTTAATAAACACTTGGTCACATTTGGATAACTATCCTCTTTTATTTAATTAAAAAAATGAAATAATTTTATTGATTTCTCAATACTTGTCTTTCATAAGAAAGTGTTTTCTAATAGAATATTGTACTTAATAGTATATGTTCTTTGTGTTTGCTTTATTATAGGCCAACTGGAATTTATTGGAGGAGGATGGAGTATGAATGATGAAGCTGCTGCTCATTACAATTCCATTATCGATCAAATGACCTTAGGGCTGCGAATATTAAATGATACATTTGGGAAGTGTGGAATTCCTAAGATTGCATGGCAAATTGACCCATTTGGCCATTCTAGGGAACAAGCCTCATTGTTTGCTCAGGTAAATTCATGACATAAATTGTTATAAGTCCTTATATATTATCCTTTTATACATCTGTCACACAAGGATGTGGATATTTTTAATAATTTTTACAATTTTTGTCGCAGCTGGATAAAACAAACATCAATATCAATATTAATGGTTATGAAGGAATTAAATTGTAACATCTTGTTAATGTTTTTAAGTTAAGTGATTCACTATAAATATCTTTCTATAGTTGTGCTAGCTACACCACACTGATTTATAATCAAACTTATATCTACACATTAATATTATAATGTAAATAATTTTAAGAATAAAAATATTGATGCATGTTGATCATATAATCTGCAATGCAAATTGAAATTAAAGCTTATGTGTTAATTGTGCTCATAAATACATTGACTGTAAATGACTGGAATAATATCCATAGTAAGTGTGATATCTCCATCATTTTGCTTTTGAAGTTTCAATGTAGAATGGATTTGACTACATCTGCTCAAAAATCATGCTACATGATATTTTCAATTTAATGGTTATAGCTGAAATAATAACTTTAGCTGTTGATCTACTCTTTTTTTTATTTGGTTGAGAATAGAAATGACACTTATAGTCATTAGAGATTTGACATGGGCTTCTTTGAGGTCTCTGCAGTTTTGACTTCCATAAGATGGTCTTAACCTTTTAAAATTTATATGCTTAGAAAAGTCACATCTGGTCTTCCTCTTAGGTACTGGCTATGTTTTGCCACTTTCTTTGTCAGAATGTGAAGGATTTCTTTTTTGAGTAATTGTGTAAATTCTGTGTTCATAGTTATTGTGAAATGATAAATCTTTGGTTTTTTTTAAAGGGGTTAGGATGTTATATTTGATTTTTTAATATTTTTGTATGATAAATTTTTTGTGCATCAAAAAAGAGTTTATCTTGTTAAAAAATATTTTTAAAGTCATGTATAATACAGATTAAATAAAGCAATAATTTGTTATGGTTTCTGAGATCTAAAATATTTCGTGTGTGAAAAAGTTTTTGAGTTTATTTTTTTTATGTAACATTATAGAAATAATTTCTTACTAAAATTTTTTACATAATTCTATTAAAACATATGGTTAGAAAATTACTGTAATTAATGCTTTAATCACAGTACTTAAGCGTATAATTTACTTCTTAAAACTTAAATATTTTTTAACACAGTAATACTTTGACTTACACGAACCTGTAGAGTTATACAATTTTCAAATCTCGTCTATTCGTCTTTTTTTTTTTTCATCTTCGAAACTCGGACAAAATTAATGCCACAACCTGATAAAATTGGTAATATGATTCAAGAAGTTGTCAATCCTTTCCTGGCAAATAAATTTAGAAGTGGACAGTGAGGATGCTCAAGAACTGCTGGATTCACACAATCAGGAGCTAATAATTGATGAGCTTATAGAAATGCATGAACAAGCTATTAAAGGAACTTGAGTCTTTAGATCTAGTTCAATTAGAAGATTGAATGACGATTGGGAATTTAACAGAAAGCCTCAGTTTAATTGAAAAAGGGTTAAAAACTTCAGAAAATACAGACTCTGATGAAGAGCATGTTTTTTCAACAAAACATGGAATGAAAAAATTAGTATCCCGCTTAGAGGAAATTTTGTGGGAGAAAAAAAAACTGTTTGAGCAGGCAGACTAAATTCTATGAAATCTTTTATATCAAATTAACTTAGGTTTGCGGTTTTGTATATTTGTGTTATCTAAAATTTTATCAAATTTTTTCCTAACTTATTTTTTTTCATCTCTGGCCCCAACTAAAAATAATCTACATGTATTTTTATGTGAAATTATGCCCCAACATAGGCGAATTCAACTTGTGTGGTTATCACTCAGTTCTACTTTTTGCATAAGTTCGTGGTATTACTGCAGTATAATCTTAGCCCCAGCAACAAGAAATATGTAATACTGAATTTAAATAAATATATGAATAATATTACAGATTTAATTAGAGGTCTTCAAAAGGAAAGTTCTGGAAGTTAAAAAAGGCGTGCATATATTTTTAAAAAAGATTGTTTAAAAGTTAATGAAAAAATTTATTTAAAAAATTGTTTTTGACAAAATGTTTTAAAAAAAAATTGTTAGTTATATGATAAATTAAAAATTTGTGTTAAATTTTAAATTAAAAAAGCAAATGTTTTACATGTTTTTAAAAATCTGCCGTGAGCTTTGTCAAATTTATAGTCCTCTATCAGGAGTTTATTTTGACAGGCTGTATGATGATTCATCATTTATGCTTTTCTTTTACTAATTTCTTCAATTAATGGTAATTTTTAACTTTTCTAATTGTATAAGAATGATGTATTGTATGAATGTTTTGTGTGATGTTGTGTGTATGTATCAAAAGATACAAAGCTTTTCCTATTCTGATTTGTATAATTAAAAATACTATTATGAATTAAATAGAAAGATTTGTAGAATACCTGAAATATATGCATGCATTTGATGTTTTTAAATAAAGCTGTAATAAACATCTGAAATACAGATATTTTAATAGGAATTAGAATTTAGGAATTATTTATTTTTGCATCATATGCAGCGTAATGTCTGACTACTGGTTGGCGGTAGATTCTTTAAGAGTTGGCGATGTTCCGTACCTGTGGGTGAGGGGTCAATGTGTTTTGTAGGGGGAAGGTTTTCGACCCTTGAGTGAGGTGGTCAGAGGAAGAGAATCCCTTGTTTTTGGAAGCGCGAGGCGAAATTGAATTCCTGTGGTGAGAGATCGACGCACAGCTAATGATCTGGTGTAATAAGAAGAAATAATTTCTTGAGAGAATCCCTTGTGTTTTTAGAAGCATGGAGCACTTGACCAGGATTTGGTGTTAAGGAAAGGGGGTAAATTTGATTGAGAACCAATGCATGGCACTTGGTTTTGCTGTACCAAGAATAGAGTTTCATGGGAGTGTTTTAACACAATGGACAGTGTTTGTTTGATTGTAGTGATAATCAAGATACTTGAGTTTGAATTGATTGATTTGAGAGGTAGTTTAGAAAGTAAACGAGAGACATCACATGCAGCTTAACTCTTTTTTTCCCCAACTAAGTGTATAAATACCTTTTTATAAATTTCAGTAATAAATTTGGATGATTTATCATGGGTTTTTAATTTGAGTTTGATGTATGAATGTTCATCAATGAAATAATGCCTTATAATTTAAAATTGTTTGTAACATACATATATATATTTTAGATGTTTTTTGATGGTTTGTTTTTTGGGCGACTTGATTATCAAGACAAATCCAATAGAATGAAGACAAAAACAATGGAGCATGTTTGGAAAGGAAGTGATAATTTAGGTTTGTAAGTCTTGATGTATATAAAAATGCATATAATCTTTTATATTATAAAATTATATATAATACATTATAATCATATAAAATTAATAAAATATTGTTTTTTGTTGTTTCTTATCATTTAGGCTAGTGATAAAGTAAGTTACCATTTATCATTGTATTAATTTGAATTTTTTTTTTATCATCGATGAATTTTGATTGATAGTTAATTTTGTACATACACAGACACATTTTTTTTCCATAAAGAATTGTATCATTTACATGCTTATGGCAGTTTTATTGTATAGAAATATTGACTCATTATATATAATATAATTTTACTGTCTTGTAATCGCTATAGTATTATGTTAATAATTTATATTTTCTATTGAAATGTTAATCATTGTAAAAGGTTTTTAAAACAAGTCTAAATATTACTTGAGTGTGTCACAAATAGGTAAAAATGCCATCTTTAATATTATACATTTTTCTTATTTTATTGACAAGTTTAAAAAAAGATTAATATCTATACATTATCAAAAAAGACAAATGCATGAAGATCAAACTTTTACAAAAGGTAATTTGTGAATGTAGGTGCTAAAGCTCAATTATTCACTGGAGCCTTGCCAAATTCATACAGTCCGCCATCAGGATTTTGCTTTGATGTGCTGTGTGATGATCCACCAATTATGGTATTTTTATTATTATTATTTATTTCTTTATTTGTAAGGTCATTTTGTTTTTCAATTTCCAAAATAATTTTGTAAATTTTTTTTCAAACTATACTGATCTCTGTTGTAGGATGATCCTCAATTAAAAGATTATAATGTGGATCAACGAGTGGCTGCATTTATTAACATCGCAGAAAATCAAGTAAATCTTCATTTTTAATATTTCATCTTTGCTGTGATAATTCTATCTCTGTTATATTCTGTGTGTATTTTAAGTATGAATTCTATTAAAGTGCTTTATGTTTTCTTAGTGTTATAAAAATTGTCATTCTTAATTTAATATTCATTTTTATTGTTTTTAATACTTATTATTATTCAAATTTTTATTTCATTTATTAAATCTTTTTTCTTTTTGTATTTCTGATTTCATTTTTTGAATGATAGTAAATTACTTGTATTTTTTTTTTTTACTATAGTTCAAGTACTTTAAAAATTATATTGTTCATTTCAATAAAATGACAAAGTTTCTTGAAACTGTGCAAAATGTAAATAGTTTTATCAGATGTAATTTTTCTGCTTATGTGATCTTATAATGAGTATATAATTATTAAATTTTATCATATCTTTAGTATTCTAACTCATCTATCTGAAGTAAATTTTAAATAAACAAAAATTCTCCTTATGTGTGTGAATAATAGTATATTCTCATATTGTTAGAATTTGCTTCTTTTTATGTGTTGCGTTGATATTTTCATATTTTATTGCTCACATTTATTTATGAAACATATAAGAGGAAATATATTAAAAAAACATTTCTTTTTATTTCTACATTTAATAAATTTTTGCATTTAATCTTCATAAAATTATTTTACAGGCAAAAGTATATGCTACTAATCATATTGTAATGACTATGGGGAATGATTTCAATTATCAAAATGCAGCAGTTTGGTACAAAAATCTGGATAAATTGATAAAGCATGTTAATGAAAAAGTAAGTCAAGGCAAGTTTATATGTTTAAATAATCTTTTACATTGTAATGTTTTCTTTTTCACATTCAACAAAATCTTGCTGTTTAAAATGAATGTAGTTTTCAAAATAAGAAAAAAAAAAATTTTTTTTTAGTCCATTTAATGGATTTTCAGCTTTGTTATGATTTAAAAATTCTTCACTTTTACCAATACATGTTTTGAAAAAGTGTTGAAGTAAAGAAAATTATCCATTATTGCCAGTAGCGCACACAGGAGTTTTTCAAGGGGGGGGGG
>BMAV01003837.1:123739-176423 GCA_019973955.1 Trichonephila inaurata madagascariensis | reverse complement strand
TGCCACTGATTATTGCTTATCATTATTTTATATACAGGAGCTGAAAATAAAATCCCCTCTCCAAGAAAAAGTTGTGCTAGATAAGTAAAATTAGGAAGTGTGTACAACTTTTTGGCTGATTTATTAAAATGTTTCATTTGATGAATAAGAGTGTTGTGTGAGCAGTGGACATGCATCATGTTTACTTTAAATGTGCAATGTATTTATTTAACATCCAGGTTGGGCATTGTAATTTAGATTTCAGAGTCAAGAATCTCTTTAAAGAGATGAATCAGTAGTTTATTTATATAGTGTGAGGATTATTTAAAAGTTTGATCCTGTTTGCAATCTCTGGTTTAATCAATACTAATTAATCAGGAGGTAAAATATCACTCTTGCCCCCAATAGACTTCTGATTGTCTCTTCATAATAGTAATCTAAAATTCTGCCATGAATAAAACGTTTTTCTCTATTTAATAAGTTGTCTTCAGACAATTGTTATATGTACAGAAGTTCACTTCACCACAAATGCAAGATATGTATATTAGATATGTTTTATAATATAATTTTCAAATAGCTGGTAGCAACAGTTGAATTATTCACAGTAAATATTCATAATACCACCTTCATAGGCACTTTCAATCATACTAAAAAGTTTTTTTGCTCTGCTGGGAGGTCTTGCAATAAACACAAAGAAAATATTTGTTGGAAAATTGGTTCAAATGTCCTTAATGTCCACTAACCACTTATCAATGGAATGCGTACTTTGCTTTTTTCTCATGTCCATGTTCTGTAGAATGTAAGAAAACATGCAGGTAGCTGGGTTTATTATATTTTGTTTTCTGAATATTAAAATTGTTACCCACTCGGTGCATCAAATGTGCTGATATTCTTATTGGATTGCTGATAATATTTCTTAATTGCCTCATCATATGATTTTTTTATTGGTTTAATGCAGTTGTCGCCTCCTACTGCTTCATTTATATATATACATGCATATGTAATATAACTATTATACTATACTGTTCGAATTAATTAGGACAAACATGTTTTTCTTGTTTGAGTTGGTATGGGATTACTAGTGATGTCCTGAACCACCTAAACCTGTTATACCTGCCTTTAGGTAATGTAACAGATCGACTTTGACTATAAATTATTCATTTTAATGTATCAGGAGCTCAGTTGTGATACTGGTGATTTCAATTTTGCGTTCTGTATAAGACGTGTTACTTTTGCTTGTTCAAAGATGGATTTTACTCCGAGGAAGTGTTCTAAAATAAATCACTCTCAATGAACACACTTCTATGACTGTGAGAAATATAACTATAGCAGTTGGTGGGATCGAATTAAGTGTTTTAAAAACATTTCAAAATTCTGGATCATCGTCTCCAAACAAAAAAGAAAAATGGGGAAAACTACTCCAAGAATTGATAAACTTTTGATAAGAAACAGCAAAATAAATCCAAGCAAAAAGACATTTGAAGGGATTTATTGTTTAATGGTTTGAAGTGAGTACCTCAACTACATGTTAAAGGCTTCTGGAAGGTGACCTTAAGGCAGCAAGACTGAGGGAAAAAAACAATTTCTAACTCAGAAAATGATGAAAAAACGTTTGATATGGTGTGTAAACGAATTGGAAGAAGGTGATTTTGAATGATGAAACATTTATTTGTGCAGGGATACAAATCAAGTGTAGTTAGATGAAGTGAAGTTGACACTTTGTTACCAGATCATATCCAACAGATAGTAAAACACCCTTCTAAACCGATGTTTAGGGTTTTTTTCACAATAAATGGCCTTGAAAGCATAGTTACAAATATATAGAAATATTATGTGGTAGGATTGTTCCATTCATGAAAACATTTGATGGAACATTTCAACATGACTTGGCCTCTTCTCACAATTCGAAATTGGTCCATACTTTTATGCGTAAAGTAAAATAAGTGCTCGATTGGCTTGAAAATTCCTCAGACATGAATCTTATTCAAAACTGATTGCATTTTCTCAAGAATCGTTTTGCTAAAATGAATTGGACGACAACAGAGCAAATGATAAAAAGGGCTATTCTAGTGTGTTTCCAAGATGATGAAATCAAGAACATGTGTGCTACTCTAGTGGAGTCAATGCCAAGATGGGTTGAAAAGGTCATTTCTGCTAAAGAAAGACATACTTCGCACTAATATTCTGACTTTTCAGTCTATTTAAGATATGATAAAAAGCTAAGGTTTTAGAAAAAATAATTTTTTTCTGATCTGTCCTAATTAATTCGAACGGTATAGTATGTACAAATATCTTCTGCTTTAACTGTCAAATGTTGAATATTGTAAAGGAAATTGTGTTAAGATAAGCTTATTGAATGAACAAATTTTATATTGTTTGCCACCACTGCTTACTTGCTGCACAGTTTACTTGAACAATAATATTCAAAAACACAAACAATAAATTTTACCTCAACTATGCTGATTACTCACTGTAGAATAAAATAACTACTTCTAACTGTTTTTTTTTTTTATAGAATATATGCTAAGGGTTTTCATCAAGAATTTTCTATGGGCAGGCTTTTTTTCCATTAACCCTCTAAGTGGTCTGCAAGTAAAGTCTTGCCATTCTGGAGATGCTTCGAAAATGCACCACACATATTTTTTTGCCATCAGGTGGGGTTCTCAAAAGCGCTTGAGCCGTATTTTTACGAATGCGGCTTGGCCGCTTTTGGGAATCTTGCTTGAAGGCAGAAAAAGCATCTCTGGAATGACGGGATTTTACGTGCAGACCGCTTGGAGGGTTAACTAGAAGTTTCTACAAAAGTACAAGTATTTTCTAATTGGAAATTTCTGTATTTTTCTATGACAATTTATTTTAATATTAAATTATTTTATTAATATTTTAGAAATCCTGTACTTAATATTATGGACCTTTCTTGCAAATTACATTTTTTTTTTCTTTTAGAATGCCTCCTATAAATTTTTGTGGATCCTGACTCGAAAAGTTTTGGAAAGACAAAAATTTTGAAAACATTTTTTAAAGGATTTAATGATTTAAAAACTTAAGCTTAATATATTTGACCTCTAAATTTTGTAATAATTTTCTAATAATTGTTTCAGTTTAATTGTATTTGTAATTAATTTTTCTGTTTGTTTTATATTTATTAATTTAAATAATTACTTTTCAATTATTTTTTTGTTTTAAGGAAATATTTACAAACGTGTTTTTAATAGTAATACAGGTTATTAAAATACACATTTGTATATTTCATCCCAATTTTGCAATAGTATGAAACAAATTTATTTCATAGTACTTGTCTCAAATTAATATCTTACAAATTGAAGATTAATATCTATTAAATTATTTATTTCATGAAATCTTTTGTAAAAAAAAAAATCAAAAGATAATTATTATAACTATAACTTTTATAACATGAAATATTGTTAACATTATATATTTTTGATGTAGCAAACTAATGGCAGCAAAGTGAATGTGTTTTATTCTACTCCATCTTGTTATTTACAAGCCTTAAATAAAGCCAATCAAAGCTGGACAGTCAAAACTGATGATTTCTTTCCATATGCAAATGATCCACATGCTTATTGGACTGGCTATTTTACAAGCAGACCTTCACTCAAAAAATATGAACGTGTCGGAAACAATAAATTGCAGGTAGTTAATTTTTTAATTCAGATTAATGAATGAGATTTTAAAATTTATTTAGTTATTTCTCTAACTGTGTGGTCTCTATAGAAATTAAAACATTAATCAAATATTCCTTTTATATAAATCTTTAAAAACATGTTTTATTTTAGTTTTAATTGTATTGATTTCACTAGATAAAAATTAATATTTGAATTTTCATTCTCATTTATTACTTGCTGGAATATCATTTTTTTTTACACTGGTGAATTTTTAAAATAAAATTCAACCATCAACTAGCAAACAAAAGGTTTTAATATTAATGATTAATAAAGTGATTTCCAAAATAAATCGTGAATGAATTGCGAAGATGAACCCTGACATAATTTGTGTCATAGCCAAGCAGTAATCTTCCTTATCATAGAGGAAGAGGCCAAAAATTTTCTCACTGATTATATTGTTAAAAATTTATATAAAATCCATTGTAGTTATTATTTTACTCATTGTTTTTTAATGAAAGTCAAATTATATATATTCCATCGAGCCCAGTGGCTGAGTGGTAGTGTATCGCGCTTCCATGCCACAGGTGCGGGGTTCGAATCCCAGGCTGGCCAAGGTCAACTTAGCCTTTCATCCCTTCAGTGGTACCAAGCTTGCTTGGGAACTGAACGCTGGGGGTTTCGCGTCAGACTGACCACTTGACGGAAAAATCTGCACAGGCTTCCCAGTGCCTAAGGTCACATAAACAGAGATTGGCACAGTAGGCCTTGACCCTCATGGGCTGTTCCGCCACTAAGTTTAGTAAATTATATTCTATGTATTGTATGACTGCCATGTTTGGATCAGCAGATTTCTAGATAAAACTACTTACAAATTAAATTTAAAAAATTAATACTTTTCAGCAATATTTTCAAACATTTGCCGAAAATTGATTCATAAATTTACTTGCTCAAAATAAAGCCAGTCTACTTGAATCTCTCAGATGGTACAAAAACTGTAATCTTATAGTATTTTGCTAGATGGCTGTTCTAAAAAGAGCTTTGATGTTGAACTTTTTAAATATCTAAAATTATATTTAAAAAAATCCCCTCCAGATTGATCCAAGTTTTCAATGTACCAGAGCAATTAGGCATTTCCATCTTAACTCTTACACCCAAAAATGCACAAACTTTTCTTCTTATTAATATAGATAACTCAAATTCTTAACTGTAAAATAAATTATTTTTGTTGAATAAATATTTTTATAAATTGAGACTATTTTATGTGTATGCACAGGTTTTTGAGAAATGCAATATATTCACAAGGAAGTCCAGTGGCGTAACGTGCACCCCTGTAACTCCTACATTGGGGGGGGGGGCCGGATTCTAGGGGACTCAAAGCCTGACTGATGCCAAGTACATACCCTTTGTAAGATCTGGCTTAGGTACCCAAACCTGACTTTGCAGAGGAGCCCTAATATTCTTCGTTATGCACCTGAGGGAGTCTCGCTTTACTAGTGAAACAAATTTTTGAAAAATGTAACATATAATGAGCAATATTTTGCATGATAATTATAAATGCTTGTGGGTCCTATTTTCTCTTGTCTATGAGAAGTATTGAAGTAAACAATTCAACATAGGCTATTTTGGATTGAAAAGAACTGGCTAATCGGAACCAATAAATCTAAAGCTTAAATGTTAAGGCATGGCAAATGAAATCAAACTGAGGAGGAGAGATCACATTCAATCCGTTTAATTGATACTGTAGAATTGGGAATCAACTTGACACTCTGAAACTAAAAGAATGAAAAGGGAAACAAGGAATGCTAATGATTATGTGACTACCAGTTGGGAAATCTGAGGATATGTTTGACAGTATCATAGTGTTTTCAAAGGGAAAAAAAGAGAACAGTTATACAGAGACGGTAAATAGGGAGTCTACCATATACACAATTGTATCTGTGGTCAAGATTGTGAGACTGGAGATGGATTATAATGACATTGATGAACTTGTGGAGGACAAGGGATAGCCACCAATTAGCTTATAGATTTAGGTAGTGCCTTATAGCTTGAAGTTTTGGTGCAGAGTTTATCTGAGAAAAGTAAACTACACAACAGAGCTACAATTGTCTGGCCCCAAAAGAGATATGCTGAGAACTTGGAAAGTTATAACATTGAACATTGAGAAGCATCATCCTAATCAAGGCAGTGGCTAAGCACAATGAAAATGTATTTAATGATAATACTGTCGCACACATTTTATCAAATTTTGAAGTATCAACTGAAGCAAATGTGCTTTGAAAACTTCTTAATTAAAAAGAATTAGTTATATATAAATAATTAATCAATTATTTTCACTTTTTAATTATTTTTTTAATCTTTGTTTTCTGCAAATCAATTTCACATTCCTGGCTGGTTCATTCTGTAGAACAAGAAAAGATTAATTTGGCTCATATGTTTTGGGGAGGAGTAATATTTATGGCAAGGGATATGTAATTTTACTTTAATGTATTTGGGAAAAATTGTTTTGCTTAATGAGAGTGTTTCTCACATTATGAGTAAGTTTCTGGAATGTATTTCTGTTAAATAAGGTTCCACTCTCTGTGTATGTACATACATATATTCTTTATTCAAAATTTAAGCTGTGGAGGTTCAATTTCAACTTATAGAAGTAAAAGGTTTGTAAAATTTTAATTGTATGCTAAGCAATTCTTCCTTTGTTATCAAATAAGATATATTTCACTTTTGTTACAAGCTAAATATATTTAATTTAATTTTAAATTATAACTGCAAAATTTGCCATTTTTCTGCTTTTTATGATTTACTAGCATTGTTTTAAATTGTGTGAAACAATGTAATTCTCTCTCTGTATTACACACATGCACATTAATTCAGAGAGAGAATAATTTTAAGTCATTTTTATTTCAGAAATTTATTTTGCAGTTTTTAATGAAATCTCTTTTAAAGTTGGTTTTATTTCCACATATTATTATTTATGTATTTATAATGATTATATTTTCCTTGTTTTACCAAAGGCTTTTAATTTTTACAGTATACAAGTTAAATTCTGAAAAAGTTGTATGTATTGAGTTTATAAGGGCTATTACTTAAATCTTCAAATTGCCTATAATCCTGGAGAACATTAAAGCGATGTAATTTGGTTCAATCTGACGTTTTTCAAGTTAAAATATACTGTGCTAATTATATTAATAAGAAGATTAATATAAAATTAAATTTTTAGGTTTGTAAACAATTGACAGCTCGAGCAGATATAGAAGAAATCACATTATCTTTTTTGAGTGAGTTAAATTGACTATTATTTTAATTTAATTATTTTTGTTTTATTAATTTATTTTTTACAAAAATAAGGGAATTGTTAGTCAGCATTACTATTAAAGCATTAGTTAAAGAAACATTTCTCCCATTTATTATATGATTACATCAATTTTTGAGTGTATTGAAAGAGCTGAATTTTAATTCGTTTGACCAAATTTTAGCTTATTGTATAGTTTATTCTTTTAATTAAACTTTCATGCTTTCTGTCTAGTAATACTTATACCTAATGAATAAAGTTTTTATAAAAATAACTAGGTCATTTTAAATGATTTTTCAATTTGAATTGATTGTTATTATTGCTCATTAAGAATTTCTGACAAAAATCGAAAGTAATTTTCAATATGATAAAATAAGTTAAAATTAATATTTGAGAAATATGGTAATGATTTAGTTAATCATGCAAGATCTTAAAATTACAAATGTTGTTATTAAGACTTAAAGACTTAAAATTATTTTTAGCCCCTTAACTGCTGCCAGCATATATATGTCTCTCTGAGCCAGTGTGTTATATGTCCCTTGATCTAAATATAGGTCTTTCCGATATACGATCCTTTTCTTTGAGTTGCTATCGGTAAAACTGAAGGCTTTGGAATGCAATAAAATGACCTTGACAGTGTTTGCAACGGATTTACTTATTTTGCAGAAGGATTTGTTTATTTATGACTTTTATTTTCCCACCAACACTTTGCATATGCACACCTATGTAAAAACAATGGCACTGGGTATCGAGTTGCATAACTTTGAATTGGCAGTTAGGGGGTTAAATTCTGTAATCTTACTTATTTCAGTTATTGTTTTTAATTCGTTTTTCAGAAAAGGCAATGGGTATAATGCAACATCATGATGCAATTACGTATGATACTTTTATGTTCTTTTTGTCTTAATTTTCAAATTCTTTAATAGCTATGTCTATAGTTGATTTTTTTTCAAATTTTAATGGCTAACTTTTTTTGCTAACATTTTAATTGCATAACTTTTGTTTTTGTGTATATTATTTATATCTTTTTTTACCATTATTATTGTCTATTATTGTATAAAGTAAATATTTTAACATTCTTAAATTTGATGAAATAGGACAGTTAAATTTTTGTAAGATATTTATTTAGTATTACTCATGGTTGTCTAGACTACTTGTCTTTTATTTTGATTCATTTAAAGTTAATTAGATTCATTTCATTCATTCTCAAGAAGTGTTTTCTTTGTTTTGTACAATTTAAAAATTTTACCTTAAGGGGGACTGCTAAGCAACATGTAACTGATGATTATTACCAGACATTAGCTGCTGCTATTGAGACTTGCCATGTGAGTAATAAGTTTTCTAATATAATAATTCTGATACATAGGCCAGCAATATTATATTTCTACCAAATATTTACCCGAAAGAGTTATTGGAAATAAAAGAAAATCAATTTTTAAAAATTTACTAATGAGAAAGGATTATTAATATATAAGTTTATATAAAGTTACAAAGCACTAATTATTTATTTTCTGAGTGCTCAACTTCTATATGTATATTATTTACAAATAAATTAAAGTTGTTTTTTGTTAATTATATTTTTCTGCTACATTTTTCTTTCCTTTTCAAATTACAATTATATTTAATATTTTATCAATTATATATGCTTGCCAATGATTTCTTTTTTAAAAAAGAATTCATGCATTGTTATTTGTACATATTTTAATCTTGTAATATACAACTTTTGCTTATATTTCTACTTGCGAAATTTATTTCTCATTGTGTTAAAATATCTGTTGGATTTTGAAATTGTATGAAGGTATAAATTTCATAGAATTTTAAACTAAAATTATCGTTTTGGTTTATCAGTATTTTATTTTGTTTTAAAAAATCTGATTTTATGTGTTTTATTTTTTAATTTATTTTTCAATTTCAGGATATTGTTAATGAAGCATATGAAAAGCTTATGCCCAGGAATAAATCTGTGCCTGTGTTGAAACAATACTTCTGCAACTATCTGAATATAAGTGAATGTCCTATTTCAGAAGCAAACTCACCAGTTAGTATTGTTATTTGTTGTTAAAGTGAAAACTATGTGTGTGCAGCATGTGACTTATCTAAAAATGATTATACATCTATTGGAATAGTCATTGACTGTTGTACATTGTATTCAGATGTTACTCTGATTGTAGATTACTGATTTTATACTTTATTGAGATTATGGTCTTTTACTATTGTTGAAACTGTTAAAGATTATATTTTAAAAATTTATATTATTTATTACTCATTTTTGTGTAATAATGCTTAGTTTGCAATTTCATTGCATTATGATGCATAAAATTTGTGTTACAATTAATTACCCCTTCAAATAATAAATATGCTGCAGAATGTATTAGAGATTTTGTTCAGAAACATAAATACCAGCTGGATTTTTTTAAAGCAATATGAAATGTATTATAATTTGATAACATTAGTCTTATTTACAAAATTGTTACTGTCTAATTAGAATTGAGTCAAATTAAAATTTAATATAATATGTATTTATAATTGCTTAGGTATATTTAAGTGTTTAGGAATGTGCCTAATGCTCATAAAGTTTTTTTATTAGTTAAATTTAGATGTGGTATATTGCTTACTAGGGTATTTAAAAATTGATTTCTTCTTTCTCAAGTTTTAATTAGATAAGATATACATTTTGACAAAAACAACTGAAATATTTTACAAAGAAATCTGGGTTTACTAGATTGTTTCAGGAAATAAATTTTTATTCTTTTGAATATTTTAAGGGGTTTTTCATAATTCTAAGACAAATTTTTGTTGTGTGTTTTTTTTTTTTTTTTTTAAATTTTTAATTTTTTTTTTTTTTTTGAAAAAAATTTTTTTTAATGTTTTTTTTTTTTTTTTTTTGAAAATTTTCTATTTTTCTTGTTTTTTGAATCAACTTCTTTGACATGCTTTTTAGATTGCCATTACTATTTACAATCCTCTTGCATGGAATGTTTCCACATCTGTACGAATTCCTGTGACTGGAAAAGCATACAAAGTTTTGGACTATAGTGGAAAAGCTGTTGATGTACAGGTAACAAGCTGCTATTTCCAATTATTATCCTTTTTAATTACATTTTTTTCATATAACATATTAACATTTGTAATAAATAAATATGTTATTACTAAATCTATCAGCAATCAAACTGATAACTAGCATTTTCTTTGCTGTTGAAGTTGAAAATCCATAAATTAATCTTACAATGAACAATTAAGGAATATAGAGTATCCATTTTCAAATGGAATAATAGAATATAAAACTAATCATAAATTCAAGAAGTAGATTCAACCAAGGATTTTTAAAGATCCAGTAGAAAAAAATTGCCAATAAATATTTATACATTTGTCATTTTAAATTTGCAATTGTTATGTTTCTTGATAATGGTTTAATTCATTAATTTTGTCATTAAATTGAATCTTAAGTACATATAAATAAGTATTGTAAATATGTGGATATCATATCGAAATGAATTCCTGTAAATTCAGACTTCATTTTTATAAGGAGGAATTTTGATCAGTTGCATCTTAAAATATGTGTGTGTAATGTAGTGTAGCTTTAATTTTATTTTACATTTTGGTAATGTTCCAATATTTGAAATTATAAAGATAAATTAAAGCAAAATTTCTTATTGTAATTGGTGTTTACCACTGCAAATAAAACATAATCCCTAAAAAAAAATTTTTAATTGTAATTTTTGTAGAATGACACATAAAACTCAGTACGTTGTTAAATACTACTATTTATTTATTTTTTTGCTGTAGATTGTGCCTCTCCCTTCATCTATATTGAATGTGCCTGGCAGAAACTCCAAAGCTACAGCAGAAGCAGTTTTTGAAGCAAAATTACCTGCACTTGGTTATGCTACATATTTAATGCGCAATACATCATGTAAGTAAGGCTGTGTGGTGTATAACAGTAAACATTTATCAATTTATTAATTTGTTATTTACCATCTGGTAAATCTTTTTTGCACTTATTTATTAACTTTTAATCTTTATTGTTGTGTTTTATGCAAGTTAATTGTTAAAAAAGTACAATCTGTTTCAATGCATTACTTATTTTACTAGAACACTAAAATAGGAATGTCATATAATTATAAGATTGGTTTTTAATTAAACTTTAATGGTTTTATTTTATAAAATGTTTGAAGAATCGTAGGAAGCAATTATAAAAAAAATTTAGTTATAATTAAACAATCAAAAAATCATTTTAGATATAAAAGCATAGTAGTTTTCACAGAAAAATAATTCCATTGATTTTTGTCAATACTCCTTAAAATTAGACACTTAGAGTATTGCTAATATAATTACTGGGATGTATTTACAAAATATGTGGGGTTTGCTGCTCGATACTTTTCATCCGCATTGATGCAGTAAATCAAGGCTCATAGAACCACAACTGCCACGACGTTATTTTTACAAAATGTTGCTAATTGTTTTTTTCTTTCTCAGTGCTGATTTAGAATTATTTCATACATTATACATTGTTGATCTGCTTTTTAGGTATAGTAAATAATGCATTTTGGATGCAAAATCTCTGTGCATTGAAATACTGTGGTGTACGATTATCACTGTTATCTTTATATTGTAAATGTAATCCTTGTTGTACACCTCTTTTTTCTAACATTTACGCAAACCATCTCTGCTAAATGTCTGGATTTTTTTCTAGAGATTTCTTTTTACTATAATTTCCTGTTTGACTATTAAATGCATGCATTAAGCATTTTCTATCATACCAGTGTTTGGATTAAAATGGATAATAACTTCTCTGTAACATATAGTATCTTTCAGAATCTTTTAATAGTTGCGATTTTGTTGTATGTGGATATTAAATGTTTTTTTTTTGTTTATTTTCCATGTGCAAAAAAAATTTTTTTTTAATATGATTAGCTCTTTTTGCGTTGTATCTAAAATTTATTTTAATTTAAATCAGCTCAAAATATCAAAAACAAACAATTGAGCAAAGTAACAAGCAAAGCCGATGGAGATTGGACTTTGAAAAACAAAGTAAGTATTGTTCTGAAAATATATCGCAATTAAAAGATTTTATTTCTGTTTGATAACTCATAATTTGTTTATTCCTTTGATATCTGGATAATGGGAAAGCTATAATTTTTTTAATGTGTGCTACTACATATGTTAACAATTTAATTGAAAAAAAAAAGATGTAAGGAAACATTGACTGAACATTTTAATAATTGTTTTAATTCCCCATTAAATATATATTAATTATTAAAGTATACAATTATAAGATAGTTGCATTAGAGTAGTTTAGATGAAGTTCTAAAAATAGTATAAGATAGTAATTTTTAGAAATCTAGATGAAAGCATCCTTTAATAGAAAATTGAAGTACCATAAAAGCCACTGTATAATGGGTACTTTGAACACAAAAAAATATGATCAAAAGTTACAGATGTGCATTATACCATAAATATAAAAATGATAGCTATAAAAATAAAAAGATATGCATCTTAACGTCTAATTTTTTTTTTATACTCATCTAAATACTGTTTGTTATTTCTTTTAAAAAAAAATTCTTTATGAACTTAAAAGTTTGTAGTTCTAGAAATATACTATTTTTTTCGAAAGCTTGGAATTATACCTCGAATAAAGGACTTCAAAACATTGTGCGCAAACATTTCAGATTTCTTCTCAAAAAGGGGGAGCACATTATATGGCGATTGTACTCAAAATTAAAAATTAAAGCTTGAAAGTATAGGTGCGTGTTATATGGCAGATTTTATGGTAAATATTGCAGCATTTTTTGCTTAAAGATTATTAAAACTTTGTCTCTTGTACTGATAAATAATCGAGTAGTTAGGAAAAAATTTAATCTTTTTTACAACTGTTATAGTAATACTTATGAAATTTGTTCTTATATCTAAGTGACTAATGTGAATAATAAATAAATAAAATTTACCATAATGTGTATCTTATTACAACCATATTTTGTGAGCTTAAACAACTAAATGTACCAATTATTTTCATTTTAAGTTAATTTAAAAGCAATTTTTAACAATTATGTTGTTCTGTGATAAAACTGAATTACAATTATAAACTTGATTTATATTTGAACATCAGCTAAATACTTACATTAAATAGGGCAGATATATGTATGTGTAAATGCCTTTGAAATGAATCTGAAAAAGTCAAAACAACATCACATGAAACCAAAAGTTGACATTTTTCGTTCCTCTTATAATCTTGCCTTTTGAATGGAATTTAAAAGTATTAACCTACATTTTTTTCACTACCATAGAGAAAAATTTCAAGGTCAATGATCTTAATTTACTGAAATTCCTTCCTTAACCCTTTAATGCGCGGTGGTATCTCTCCGAAACCACCATTTTCTAAAAAAATACCTCTAAATGCACAGTGGTATTTGAATGATACCAATGGTTCTACAGATATCTTTTATCTTTCATAAGATACTAGATGTCAGCACTTTACAAAAAACTCTTCTTTCTGTGAGAAAAATGCATCGTTTTAAAAACCTTTTTTGAACACTTTCAAAAAAAGTTTCTTTAGCAAATAAAAACAGATAAATATTCAAAGTAAGTTATGTACATTTTTGCTGCATATGCTGTTCATAGCATAACTAATTTTTAGAATGATAAATTATAAAAAGAACTGCCTCATAATAAGTCATCTAAGTGGTGGTTTTGTAGGGATACCACTGCGCGTTTAGAGCATGAAAACTGTCCGACTTGTAGCACTCATACATAAGAGATATTCCCCCTTTTTTTTTCTGACTCAGGCAGCGAAGTAACTAATAATTTATGGGGTTTTTGCCATTGCTTTGGGGGAGGGGATTTTGTTTATATTGAAAGGGTGATGTGTTTCTCGAATGGAAATTTTTTCTCGTCTCATTTACGTTCTTTTTATACTGAAGGGAGGTCGAATTTTTTTTTGGGGATGGTGAATATATGTTCTAATATAGCTAATACTAATTCTTTTAATATTATTTTTGCTTACCTCTTTCAATTAAATTTGCTAATATTTAATCTTTTGAAGATAATTTTTATCAGTATTATTGCATGTTTTAATAATTTAATAATAAAGAAACAATGAAAAATCTAGCTATTGAAGTTGATTTCAATCTCTTATAGTTATATTTTGTAATATTTAACATTTAACATGTAATTCTAATACTTAATATTGCATATTTTAGTAAATTTATTACAAAATATATAAAGAATAATCTTACAAATCTGATCCAAATCATATATTGTTCATCCGAGAATTATGTCGTAAGTGCGCTTTGGTACTCCTATTAAACCACCTCCCCCTCGGGGGGAATGTACTGTAAATTTTTTTAAAGGTATTTTCTCTGTTCTTAGGTTCTATATATAGCATTTATTAATTTTATTTTGAAAAATTCAGCGAATTTATTTTTCCGCGCGTCAAAGGGTTAATATGTCTTAATGTGTTTTAATGTAAAACTTTACTTGTGTTTCTGTTTATTATTATCATTAAGTATTTCTTAATTATTTTAATTTAAAATATGTATCATTATGTATGATGCATGCTTATATTATAATAAAAATATTAATTAGCAATATCATTTAGAAAAAGATTTTCTTTTTGGTATGAATCAAATTATTTTTCAAACATATGTATATGAAATGCTAAAAATCTATTTGTTATTTTTTATAATAGTTTATAACTGTGTTTGTGGACAACAAAACTGGACTTCTGAAAAGATTTCAATTAGCTGATGGTACGAATTTAACTGTCAACCAATCATTTTATTGGTACAAAGGCATGAATGGTGACAACTCTGATTTTACTAAGAGAGCATCAGGTGCATACATCTTTAGACCAAATGGTACTGAACCTATTGCATTAGGAACCAATGTTAATGTAACTCTGGTCAATGTGAGTAGTTTGTATTCATCTTTATTTGTTTTAAAAGTAATATCTTTCAGCTGATCACTGTAGTTTTACTTCTTGTGTTACATTTTTATTAATAATGGAAATATTTCCTCTTACTAAATATTTTCATTTAGTAAATTGATATTTAGTTTTGATGTATGAGCTTCATATAGGCTGGATAGAATTAAGTTCTAAATGTATTATTCATTAACCATAATGTTTATTTTTCACCCTGTGGTTCATAGTGGTCTTCTGATGTAAGGGGCCCCCCCCCCCTCATTCTTTTCTAAAACATATACTCCATTAATAACACATGAAGAATTGGAACACACAGCCCTATTTTTATATATGTATGAAACATTTATCCATTGTTGATATAAGTTAAACAAATCTCATTCTTCATCTTGCACACCTTCCATGAATCCTATTCCATTCAATTAAGCCCAATATAGGTATTAAATGAACTAGTAAAATAACATTGTAAATAATAAGAATTCTATAAATAAAATTATCAAATCATAAAAGTCTCACTTTTTAATAGGTGTCAAATTATATTTTAAGATAGATGGCTGAGAGACTGACTTGTAGTTTCTACCTTATCTGGCAGAAATATATTTCCAGTAGGTGTACTTTAAACCACTCTTAAGGCTGTCTTCGCTTAATGCTAAAGAATAGGACCTGAATTTTCAATGTTTTTTCATATGTAAAATATTCCAAAATTGATATTATATTCTGGCCTCATTATCCTATAAAGAGCAGGATATTTTTGATATTAATACTTTTTAACAGAGAGGCATTTTTCTGTTTGAAAATGTGCTCTACATTTAGTTCAGGCTCTCGTATACATTTTGCAAAGATAACCTTAAACTTTGTTGATGAGCATAGCGTATGCTGAGTTATGTAGATTATTCTGATTATTTGGCATAAACATGCAAGATTAAATTCCGACTTTCTGATCCAAAAGAATATTATGATTGCATTAATTGTATCAATTAATCATCTGAGATGTTTATCTTATTAATTAAACATTAGAAAATACATTACTTAAATATTTTTAAAACATTTGAGGATTTATAAAGAAATTTTCTAAAGGAGCTTGAGCTAAATATGTAAATATTGTTACTGTTATGTTGCTCAGTTATAAATCTTTTAATTTGGGATTAAAATCTGGTACCTTGAGTCCTTTACTTAAGCTTATATGTCCTGTAAAAAGAATTATGTTGTATGCTATAAATGGAATGGACAGCTGCTGAACCTAACTAATCTGTTATTGTAAAAAGATATATCTATTGATTTTTTTCCATATTAATTACATTATATATTACTCAGAATTTATTTTAGCATTCAGTGCTTATTTTTATTGCATTGTTCAACTGTTCATTGGGAATATTTTACGTGTTGATTAAAATGTATATATTATTAAAATGGGTGCTCTGTGTTGTTTTTATTTGAAGAGATAAGCAAATTTAGAAAAGGACAATTTTAAATTTTTATGATTGGAGTTTTAGTTGGAAAAATAACATCCTTACTTTTACTACTGGTGAAACAATTTTTCCCCATCTTTTTTATTAAAAATTTGTCTGCTTTTCTACAATACATATGTAAAAATGTATTTACACATTTTTTAAAAAAGTTAAAAGTGTTACATTGCTGTGCTATGAAATAAAATAAATTTGACAAATTACATTACAAAAGAAATTTACTTCTAATCCAAAACATTTTGTAAATTTATGAAAAAATTTTATTGCTGATGTTAAAGCTATATAGTTCAGTTCACACACGCACACTATTCTCTTTTCATTCAGATATTTAAGCATCATTGCATGTTTAATTGAATTTTAGGGATCTGTGGTGCAAGAAATTCACCAAGTATTTAACCCGTGGTTGAGCCAAGTAATTAGACTCTACAAAGATGCAGAAAATGTAGAATTAAGATGGATTGTAGGACCCATACCAGTTGAGTGAGTATTGTAAATAGGAAATTTTACTTATGGACTTTTTAGTAGAAAATAAATTGCTATCTATGAATATTATGTGTTATATACATTATATACTGTATCACATTATTGTTTTTTTCCATTTAGGAGATTTCATTGATAATCATTATAACCCAGTTTTATTCAACATGTGTTCTTGGATGGCCATGACTATATCAATAAAAAATCCTAATTTGCAAACTTTGGTATTTGACTAATTATGCAGTTAACTATTAAATTCAATATTAATTTACTATAGATTTATAAGTGACTGGAGTTTTAAATTTAATTTGCTCTTCGACCGTTAGTGATTCATAAAATTATTTTAAAATAATTATTTTCTTTTCTTGATTTAATGATAATCTGTCAAGGACCCAAAGTCCTCATATTGACATGGTTTGGAAGTTTGAAGAGTTGAGTATCAGTTAAGATGCCATCCTCATTGCTTGATTGTAATTATGAATTACAAAGTCCATTATCAATAGCTTTCATATTGTTTCCAACGTTAACAAATAACCAATCTATTGGTAAGATACTTGTATCTTTGAAGAGAAAATATCCCTAGCTTTTTCAGCATATCTAATTCTTATCATAGCTATTTCGAAGTAGCTATTTGGGAAAAAGACACTCATGCAAAAAATAAAAGCAGAAATAAAAATAGTTCATGAATGAGTATCTAAAAAAAATTATTGAGAATTATAATTTTTCATCAAAACATTAGTGAGTCAAGTTATGGGTTCAAATCCTGATGCCACTTAAAACCCAGGAGTGATGTATGTTAAACCTGTTAAGGTTCTAGGTCAGCAATACTCAACCTACAGCCCGCTGAGCCTTTTTAAGTGGCCCGGTCAGGGCCCATTGCTCTGAGAAATTTACTAAGTTAAGAACATTGTATTAAAAATTTTGTGGAAAATTCTTTGTCAAGAAATCAAATATATCAATTTTGCTTTTTTCTGTCGGTGTCGTACGGGTACGAATTGATATTCTTTTTCTATTTGGAACGGTTATGGTTAGTGATAACATACAACAGTGGAGTAGGGACAATTTTATCAGTGGAACTAATTTTTAACTATCCTTCATACCTTATAAGCGAAAAATATTCAAAGAAAATGTATTGTCTCAAGGCGATTTGGAGGTTGACTATTTTATAGTGAAAAACAAACATGGATCAGTAATTGTTTGATTTGTCACAAAAGTGTTGTATTTAAAAAATATCAATAAACAGGAATCACACACATTCAATGGCACTTTTCTTCTAAGATCTCTTTCAAGAGGTGATAAATAGGCTTTCTTGAATAATATTTGCAACAGCAACAAAGTGTTTTGTCATTGGTAATATCACAGTGGTAACAAAGACATCATATGAAGTCTGTTATATTATTGGTAATTATATGAAACCGTTTACTGATGCAGAAATTGTGAAGGAGTTTCATAAATGCTTCTAATTTAGTGTTAGTGACAAAATATAAAAATAGTAATTAAAAAAAGAAAACAGGAGTTACAATATTTTGATCAATTTTCCATATTTTAAATTTCTAATGTTACCTTGAGGCTGTGATAGCCGAGTGGTATAGGTATCGGATCGTGGCTTGTCTTGTCGCGAGTTCCAGCCCAGTACCACTAAAGACCCACCGTGTAGGGAAGCGATGCAGGTTAAATCTGTCGAGAGCTGAAATGTCCTCCCGTTGGTGGGGTGTGGTAGTTAGGAAAGGGGGTGCCAGCTCAGGTGTCGTCCACGTCACTTGACCATGGTTCAAAATTACAGGGTCCGTCGCCAAAAGCCCTCGTGTAGCTGAACAGTGCGACGTTTATATTCAATCAATCAACCAATGTTACCTTGGTCTTTAAGCATTTCTTCCCCCCTCCCCCATTCATCCTCATGTTGGGACCCACGTGAAATAACTAAAATATGTATGTGGCCCTCGTGAAATAGCTGACATATGTATGCGGCCCAGTAGAAAAAAAGGTTGAGTACCCCTGTTCTATGTCCTCGCATTTATATGATGTGGAAGTTTGGAGAGTGGGGTGTCTGTGCCCATGAGAGAAGGAAAAAGAATGTCCATTTTTGATCTTAAAAGATACTGCTCTGGCTTTTGCTGAAGGAATTCCATTTGCATATATCTGTATATCTGCCAGTCCTATTTAATGTGATAATTATTTTTAAGGATAACATTTTAAATTCCAGATTTCATACACCAATAACAAACTATGGTAATTTGTAACCAATAAAAATGTAACAAAGAAATCATATAAATTTTCTAGTAAAAAAAGATTATTAGATAAAAAAATATAATGAAAAAACTTTCTTGTATCTACAATTTTTGAAGGTGATTTTTTTAATCTTCAATCAAAGCACTATATAATGTTACTGGACGCATGGGAGAAAAAACTTTTATCCAATAATTGCAAGAAATCATGAAGTTATTAAATGTTTTAGTTAAATATAGAGTAATTATCAAAAAAATCATCATTTTTAAGAATTATTCAGTTGAAGAGAGTAAAGAGTTTGCTTTTGGGGAAATAAACTCAATGAAACTTGATGATAAAGAAGAGATACACATGACAGTTGAAACATTCCATTTGCATTATTTTGTAAAAAAGGTTTTACCTCTTGTCCTGGCAAAATGAATGGTTTATCTGATTCCAGAGTCATTTATCTGACTTAAGCATAGAGGGAAGAATGCAAGTTTTAAACACAACTGAAAATTTCCCCCTGCCACTCTGTAGAGTCTCTACACCATTGATGAGGTTACAGGTCAAGGCCAATTATTCATTTTGGCATTTTTAATAAATATCTTTTTTAAGTAATTTTGATTTCAGAATTTTAATCAAAATAAATTATTTGAATTATTTCCTATCTTTTAATACTTTTGGAACCTTTGTGCATTCAGGTGCTCTTTAGAAGTTCTCACATACATAGATACCTTTGTTTACTCTCAAACTTAAATAGAGTAGATTAAGATAATTTTAGTGTTCATGATATTTATTTTAAATTTTGGACTTTCAGGGATAAATTTGGAAAAGAAATCATTACAAGATTTGATACTGACTTGAATAGTGATAGTTACTTCTTTACAGATTCAAATGGAAGAGAAGTTTTACGTAGAAAGTAAGATTTTTATTAAGATATATATTTTTACAGTTTAAATTTTTATTTTGGTGTAAAAATCTGTGCTATTAGCATATTGTGTACTAAATTGTCATGTTATGTAGTCCTGTCTTGTTAAGTTTCTTTTTTAAATTTTATTTCATGGTGTTCTCAATTTGTTATACTAATCTAATTGATAAGAAAACGAGTTTTAACAATAATTAGTTAAAAAATAATTCTTTTAAAGTGGCTCATTATTAGTTTAATATTAATAATTAAGTTTTTTTTAAATATGGAAAATATTAAATGTTTCCCTGAAGAGGGGTCAATATTACATGGGGGCAAGTTATTTTTATTAGATCTCTCAGAAGTAATAATAAATCATTCATGTTTTTATTTGATTGTTTTTCATTGGACTTATTTTTCTTTGTGGGTGAATTAAAAGAATTTCAATGAATGAAGTTTAATCCAAAGCCTTTTCTTTCTTGCTATGATTTAAAATAAAGGCAGTGCTTTGAAATTTTTCTTTCAGGCGAAATTATCGCCCCACTTGGCAATTAAATGTTACTGAGCCTGTATCTGGAAATTATTATCCTGTAAACAGCAGAATTTTTATTCAGGTAGGTTTCTTTCCAAATTTTTCTTATCATAACTTATGCATCATTATACTTTTTGAAATATCAAGTATATTTTATTTTATGGTTAAACATTTTATTTAGTAGTACACGCAAAAAATTGTGATGATGTTTCTGCAAATTATATATACATATTTTTACATATGCTCGTAAATTTGTCTATTTCCTTGTCTAAAAAATGTCAATTTTTTTAAATTTTAGGACAAGAAACGAGGATTACAATTCACTGTTCTGAATGACAGATCTCAGGGTGGATCCAGTATAAAAGATGGTTCAATTGAACTTATGGTTAGTTCTATACTGTGTTAAATATAATTGTATTTTCTATTATTAATAGATAATGCGATATAATTGAAAAATAATTCATTTGGTATTGAATTTTAATATTTTTTATTATCATATTTCTAAAATATCTTGTGTTATTAGGCTAAATACAGAGACCTTTTTGATTTTTTATTATTTATAAAAAGTATCAATAGCTATTTATGGGTATAAAATTTATACTTTTAAATATTGTTTTGTTTTATTTGTTTCCCCCATAAAAACTATATTTTACCATTCTACATGTTTCTGAAAACTTGTTTTTAGTTTAAGTTTAAAAATTCTTATCTAATATTTTATTGTATTCAAATTCTTTATTCATATATTATTTTTTCTGAAATTGTTTTTATCCTTGGAATACAAAATTGGACCAAATAGATTAGTATAAATCAATAAAATGTTTGCCTGATACGCTTTCAAATGTACATTACTTTGTAATGAGATTATGCTCTTCATGAATTTAAGGCAATTTATAATAAACAATAAAACTTTTTTTTTACTACTTAGTAGCAATATTTTTTACTTACTGATTTTAGAGATTATATGCAGGGGAGTTTCTCTCAAGCAAAATTTTACTAATAATTAAAATTAGTTCTCTGTTTCTAACTTCTAAAATACTTTCTCAGGCATTTTAATTAAGATCATTATATCCTATATTTATCAACAAATAATAAAAGAAACCTTAACATGCTACAATTGAAGTTTAAAACCATCTCTGAATGTTGTTGAAAATTTATTTGCTTCGCTTTCCAAATCTGCTAACTTTTATTAAGTTCGTGACTTTGACTAAAAATTTTGGATGATAATATATTTTAGCCAAATATTATGAATTGATAGATATTCCTTATTATATTTCCTAATATTTCTGAAGCTTATATTCAGGAACAAGTCATCTGTTAGTGGCTTTTTTCAAGACAAGACATCCAATATCACAATGAATGATTACGTATCATTGGATATGTGCACCATTATCATTCAGTGCCTCAAAACTACACATCGACTGAAAAAAATGTCAATAAAAGTTTTCAAATCTATTTGTTCAGAAGTTCTACGGTGAGACTTCTTTGAGAGAAGGAAGTGTGTGGCCACTTATACATTTCTTTATTAAATAATATGATTAGAAGAAACTTTTGTTACCCAATGTGATAAAATTTTTATTGGCTTGAATGATTAGAGAGTTTGTCAGCAGGGGTATATCCATATTTGTGACCTGTAAATATTCAACTCAAATTCTTCAAACCATTGTGCAAACTCTTCCTACCTTATTTCAGCTTTCATTATTTCTCCTATAGCCATAGTATTATTGTACTCTGGTAAATCTTTTCATTAAGCATTTAGCATCTAAACATTTTAATAATTATATTTAAAAGTATAAATAAATATTTAAATGCATTTTATAAACTATTTCTTGTAGATTCACAGACGTTTATTACATGATGATGCTTTTGGAGTTGGTGAAGCTTTGAATGAATTAGGTGTTGGAGGCAAGGGATTGGTCATTACTGGCTCCAATTACTTGATTTTCAGCAATATTACTCAAGCAGCTGCTAAACACAGGCCATTAGCCCAGCAACTTTTTATGCAACCTCAGCTGAGTTTTGCTACGTACAACACATCTGAAGCAGACTACTACAAATCTTTCAAAGTTCTGGTATGCAACTCTTCCCTCCCCCCTCCAAAAAAAATACTACTGTATAAGTAGTGTTTCTATGCAATGCATACATTTTTATTTCTGAAAATTGTTTCTTGTTTATTGACATTTTTGATACTTACAAAGCATTTCAGTACTACAAAATGTTTTTAAAAGGTAATTTTGCAATAGCTTTTACTTGTAAAGGGGTTTTGTCTGAGAAATAAGTATAATTTTAAAATTTCTGAAGCAAAAATGCATTTGAGCTAGAAATAGTCAGTACACAATGGTGGGTTTGGGTTTTCATCCCCATACACTTCATTTCTCGATACACCAAGATATTTTTAATATAAAGATTTCGCCTTAGTGCTTTCATCCAAGTGTTTTTTAAAAAAAAAATCTGTGATGCCACTGAGGGTAAATAGCAAAAATTTACAAAATTCTGATTAACATTTTTAATGAGTAATAAATAAAGACTTGTTACTGTTTTAATGTTCAGTAATTGCAATAAAAAAAATTTAAAAACTTCCAATGCACGCACGCTTTTTTTCATCACATTTATATCGATAGTTATCTGTAATTGCATAATTATTTTAAATATAGGTTAAATTTTTGGTTGAATTCATTGATAAAATATTTATGTTCAAGGAAGTGTCAATATTTTCATTGAATGTAAAGGGTTAAACTTTTGAAATAATTTGTAATCTATTTTTTTTTCAATAATAGAATGGACTTTAATATGAATGATATTTAAATGCTAAATAATATTATTTTTTATTGTAATAAAATATAGAATGTATTAACTGTGAAAAAAGACAAATAAGTGGTAAAAAAAATTAGCAATGAATTTACATGATAATTTAATGAATCTTGTAAATTTTTATCTGAATTTTCATTATATAATGAAAATTCTTGTTCATTTGTTCTCTATGTTCTTTTTTGTATTTCTTTTCTTTTTTTATATAGATTTGATCTTCATGGTTTTCTTTTATATTTTTATTTTGTTATTTCTTGTTATGTTTGTTCTTATTTAATATTTCTTGTTTTTGATATATTATATAAATTTCTTCCATATATATTTCTTGCATTCATTGGGCTTCTTAGCGCCTATCTATGTATTAATATCTTTCATTCAGAGATTGTTAAGATGTGGATGTATTATGAGCATTTTTGCTTATAGCGAATTTTGAATTTGGCATTAGATTCAAAATCTTGTCTTTGAATGTTTTTCTTATATTAAGTTTGATTTACTTTATTCATTTTCTTGGTATCTTTATTGTTTACTGTATTCATTTTCTTTGTGTGTTTATCTTATTTATATAAAAATATTTTGATTACTCTCAATTTTGTGCCTATATAATATTCGTAGATATGTGGGTAAATTGGAGTTTACTGAGATGTTGCTGATTGTTTCATTTTATATCATTGTGATTAGAAGATTTTCTAATAATATTTTATTTGGCTCTTTTCCAAAGTACATTCACCTTTTTAAAGAACTATGAAAATGAAAACTGACAAGTTTTATGTGACTGGCAATTTGTCATACCTGGGTATGACATTGCTTGGTGGTACAGTATAAAGGTATCTGTACCACCGTCATCCACTTACCATTTTGCAGAGCCCTTTTGTTTGAGATGGTGTATATATTTAGGTATGTTTTTGGAGAATTATGGAGATAGGCACAATTGTTCTGAGTTAGTATATTTATTTATCAAATGCCTGTCCATTGACCATCAGGTCATTAGGTAACGAGCTCCCCAATATTTCTTCACAATACAGTCCAAACTCTTAAGTGCAGAGCACACGTCTAGATGAGAAGCATCCATGACTTGTCCAGAAGCACACAAAAAGGGGATTCAGTCACATTAAAGCGATACAAATGAGCACAAAGACAGTCATGTCCAGTTAATAATCTAAACTCAGCCATATTGTAGAGAGTGGCAGTTGCTAAATCAGATTTAGCATTACCCAGAGTGCACCCTGGATAGTTAGCATATAAAAGAACTAAAAAAATCTTTTAAAAAATACAAACAAATGGGAGTTTATTTAATAATAAGGATTCTTTTACTTACCCTTCTGAGATTATTATTGAGACTTTTATTTACCCTTTCGCGAGATTTTTTAAAACTCTAATTTTTTGGAACTCTAGATATAATAGAGGTTTATCTCATTCATCAGAGCCTAAAATTCATGTTTTGGATTGTAGAAATAAAGATCAAAGAAAGAAAGGTTTTAGCAACATATCTGAAACCAAACTTTTCAAAGATATCCATAATTTAAAACTTAAATTCACAGATCTTGCACTGATAAAAGATATAAGGCTTATATCATGAGTTATGAGCAGTTAGATATGGATTTGTGACATATATTTTGTAAAACTTTTAATTGTATTTACAAAATGACATGTAATATTTGCAAATTCTCTTACATAGGTCAGACTTCGAATACCATCAATATTAGATTAAACCAACATAGTTCTGATACTAAGAAAATTGAATGTAACAAAAACTATGGTAAGGTTGAGATAGGGCACTTTAACAAACAGGGATTCAATAACATAAATGTACATATACTTAAAATAGTATTTAATACTAAACAGAGAGTATATGGTTTGAAAACTTTTGTATAGGTTCATTTAGCTCATATTATCCTTTTGATCTGAATATTATCTGAAATAATAGAAATGTTTTGCTGTCTTTTAAGCAAAAATCTGAAGAGTCATCATATATTCCAAAATCTAATAAGTCTAATGGTAATAATAATATTGGGATCTCGAGAATTTTGAGAGCTAAGCGCAGAAAAGGAGTTGCAAGGAATAGGTCAACCCTCAAGAAATCTATGTTAGAATTAGCTAATAAATTTGATGATACCAACAATACAGGCTTAATGAAATCCTTTATGTTTGGTATGAATAAAACTGAAATTAAGATTGACAGATATTTTAAGCAGATGTAATTTTTTGGACTCTCGTGGTATGCGTATGATTTGAGATCTTAATAATTATCTTGTACAAAAAATGAATATTAAATTAGATGCATGTGAAAATTACTCTATAGAATATTGTACCTTGCTATTTATGAATAAATCCTTTAATAAAATTAATTTTTCAGGTAGATTTAAAAAAAATCCTTTTTTTCTTGTTAAAAATATAATTATTAAAAAGGCTTTTAAATACAACAAGAAACTTGGCAGATTGATATTCAATTATAATCAAATCTCGAAGCTTCTATATCCGAGGGCATGTAAATGCAATTTATACCGTGATTGTATTGATAATCATCACCAGCATGTTGTCACAGGAGACGTCAGCATCGTGAAAGATGATTTATTGAGAAATTTTATATAAAAAGGTACTGGTTTTAGGCTTATGATCGCAAAAAATAAATCCATCATTATGAAACAAATCGCAGGAGTTTTAGACAATATCTACCTTAAAATTGCTATTAAATACAGAATGCTGATTGAGGCTTTCAATAAATTTAGATCTCATGTATCAATAGAAATTGGAAATTTGGATTTTGGTGTTGAAAGTGAAATAATGTATAAAGACCTTAAAGAATATTCAAAAGGATTTCGTGTTTACGTATGTTGATAAAGTTTCTGCTAATTATGCCATAATCTATAAATATTTTTATAGTAAAATATTAAGTGCATTTTAAATAATAATGCATTTCAAAAGTCAATTCATAGTAATAGAGAAGATGATAATTGTCTTTTAGCTTTGAACAAAAGACTAAATATTCATCTCAAAAGTATTAAATACCCACATATTTTTCAAACCAAAATTTCACAGAAGTCCTATAAAATTCTGTAGTATTACTAATGGGTACAATGCATATATCACAAAGTCTGGGAAGATTTTACAATCTTTTCTTCAAAATACCATTGATATCTTTCAACACACAGCAATAATTAAAAATAGCTTAGAGATTGCTAGAATCATGAAGGATATGCTAATTTTATCCATGCACGGCTTTGACTTCGAAGACCTTTTTAATTCTATTGATATTGATGTTATGCTTAGGGTTCTACCATTAATTTCTGATAAATATGAATTATATAATTCAATGAGAAAGGAAATATTTAATATTCTTGTTAATCTTGTATTACAAGAAAATTTCATTCCTTTTGATCAGAATCTTTATAAACAGATTAGGGGACTACCTCAAAATGGTCCTACTAGTAATTGTTTAGCTAACCTGTATTTGCATTTTTTTTAAATTGATTATATTGTTAATGAACCTTACTTGCTTTATCATTATATAGATGATCTAATAGTTTTTGGTAAAAATAGTGAATTCAAACCAAATATTACATTCTACCCTGACTATATCTCAACCTCCTAAAAAGTAACAATAATGTAGTCAGTAATATTTTTGACAAGAGATTCTTTTAAATTCCATGTAATTAAATTTTTTGTATGGACCTGCAATTTGCATTTATCAATTTATAGAAATGTTATTTTGAATTTTTTACTTAGAAATGATAACTTAGCTACCCACTAAGTAGATAAATTCAATAATATCAAGAAATTCTTCCAATACTGCTTAGATCATGACTACCCTTTTAACTTTTTAAGAACTTATATTCATCACATACATTAATCATCTTGCTACTTCTGACTTTAAAACCACCACACAACAATAGGGTCTCAAAGTCAGTATGTTAGTGGTCTTGCTGTGAAGATTATATTATAACACTTTCCTCACAGTTTACATTTTTTCCCACACACATCTTGAACATCTTACACATTTAAAACTTTCTGCATTTTTTGACAACCAACCAAATTATAGCCTACCAAATTTGATTGACATTTCTCTTGGCATCAGTCTTTCTATGCTGCTTTAATAGGTGCGTTTATGTATAATTTGGATTTTTAACTCGATGAAAAAATAGTAGCCTTCCATTAATTTCAAGACTCTTGGCTCTCTTGGTAAAAGCTCGGTTCTTTTTTGAAGAATCTTTTTCTTAGGTAATTCCTTTTGTAGATTTACGATTTTAGGAGAATTCGTTGCAGAATAGTAGAAGGTTGCTTTCTCATTCTTTCTGTGAGTATTTATATACTTAGAGTTTCTTTTTATTTTATTTGGTTTTTCCTACCGAGCTATTGAACGTTGGTGCCTTCAAACTAGTTTAACCCCACTTATTCGGTCCTAAGTCCTGGTCACGGTAGCCGTAGCCGAGTGGTATAGGTATCGGACCGTGACTTGCCTTGTCACGAGTTCGAGCCCAGTACCACTAAAGACCCGCCGTGTAGGGCAGCGATGCACGTTAAATCTGTCGAGAGCTGAAACGTCCTCCCGTTGGTGTGGTAGTTAGGAGAGGGGGTGCCAGCTCAGGTGTCGTCCACGTCACTTGACCATGGTTCAAAATTACGTGGTCCGTCGCCAAAAGCCCTCGTGTAGCTGAACAGTGCAACGTTAATATTCAATCAATCAATCGGTCCTAAGTCCGAAATTGCTTTTGGACTCGTTATGTTCTTTTTTTTTATTTCTTTTTATAGATTCGATCATGTTTATCTTTTATATATTTTTTGTGTTATTTCTTGTTTTTATCCTTTGTTCTTATTATTTAATATTTCTTGTTTTTGATATATTGTATAAATTTCTTCCATATATATGTATAAAGTATCGACAATTATTGAATGTTTCAAATATTAATTTTTTCCTTCTAGTCTACTTTCTGTGTGTGTTAAATATTAAATTAGGTAATATACTCAATATTAATCAGAAAATGCTTATTTTAATTGTTTTAAGGTTCCTGGTATGAAGAAAGTTTTGCCAGCCAATGTGCATCTGCTTACTTTGGAACCTTGGAAGAGAGGTACCTTGTTGATCCGTTTGGAGCACATTTTTGAATTTGATGAAGGTGATTTGGGCAAACCTGTGGATATCCCATTAAAAGTAAGTTTGTTTCACCTTTTGTGTTTTGCTATATGGATAAAATGCATCTTTATTATTATTATTATTTAATTATTATGGAATAAGAAAGAGAAGAGAGAGAAATACATTTAATTTGGGATTGTTTGATTGAAAATTGTATATTTTTTGTTATATTAGATTTTTATGATATGTTTTAATTTATTTTACCATGTTATTTTCAAAGAACTCGCCTAAAAAATAGCAATATGATCAAGTTTTTAAAATTTCTCTCACAATATAAATTCTGTTAATTATTTAGCTTCAGCCTTTCATCCCTTCAGTGGGTTGACAAACGAGTACCAAGCTTGCTTGGGGTCTAAACACTGTGGGTTTTGTTTCAGACTGACCACTTGATTGGGACATCTGCTCATGCACCTTAGCGCCCAATGGTCATGCATACTGAGATGGGCACAGTAAGCCTCAGCCCTCATGGGTGGTTGTGCCACTGAGTTTAGTTTAATTATTTCGCTAATTTAATTTTTTTTCTTGAGCTTTTTTTATTTCTGGCATAAGTATAATTATATGTTACTTATTTTTTTTTATATGTAATGATTTAGTTCAGCCATTTTCAGATCATAAATTTTTCAATCAATGGCTGATAATTCAAGCTATTTCTTTTGCACAGATGAGATTTTGTTTACTAATGTAATTTTGTTTGAATAGTGCTGTCTGAGTTATGTTTTTTGATGTGTTTGTACTGACTTTGTACTGAACATTTCTTTGATTTGTTGCTTCTTGCTAACTTTTTTTAATTTTGGTCATGTACACAAAATTTTGTTGTAAAATATAATTTCTATTTCTATCTGAAAGTGTCTCATTGTAAAATGTATTGAGGGTGAATACTTTTTAAGTTTTCATATAACAGTGTTTATTTTTAACCTTATAAATTTAAGAGGGGATGAAGTGTTACTCTTTGTGTCTTAATTGTAGCAGTATTAAATATTTGTTAAAATGTATTTTTATGGGTGTGTTAAGTTAGTTCTTGTTTAGTTTTAAATTTTTCTCTACTACTATAAATTATTTTCAAAGATTCATGAATTAAGAAAGAATATTATATTTACAAGAATCAGACAGAGTCATTGCATCATATTAAAGCCTGCATACAAAATAACATTTACAAAAAGGGAAAAAAGAAAAGCTTTAAATATTTAGAAAAAGAGAGAAAGAGAATGAATACACCTGCTGTAAATAATTTCCAAGAGATATTTTAAGAACATTTTATCTCTTCAATAGATATGAAAATTATGCTGTGTGTTATTTAAATTTGATATAAGATTTTGTAATAAAATTCTCATATTTTTTATTTTGTTTTAAAAACATTTTATGTAAATTTTATGCATTGTTAATGTTTTATTGTAGGATCTTTTCACTGAATTCAATGTTGAGAGCATTGAAGAAACTACTTTGAGTGCAAATCAGTTTTTGAAGGATGCCAAGAGATTATGTTGGAAAATTGAAGGTGCTAAAAACAATTGTGATAATTCAACTGCTCAAGGTAATATTTTAATTTTATAAATTGAAAAATAAATCAGAATTTTTATTCAGTTTTTTTTCATCTATTTATTTTATTCAATTCCTACTATTAGCTCACTCTTTCTGTATGTATATCTATTAATCTGGCCTACTGGGTGGCAGTGTGGTTGGTTTATTGCTGGCCTTCTGCACCCAAGATTGTGGGTTTGACCCTGGCCCAAGGTGGTGGATTTTCATGATGTAGAAAATTGACAGCGGCCATGTTGTATGATTATATGGCATGTAAAAGATCCCTAGAGTGTCTGTTTGACTTGGGTGCTCTCGGCAAAATTAAATCCTAGTACAGGTTCGCATCATCAGAGCTCATGTGTCTCCCTCTGGGGAGGAAACTGCATGTCAAAATTACTTGTGACAATTGGCATCCACCTATATGGTGCCGGACTAAAAAGAGATACCATCTTCTGGGAATGTACTAGGTCTGCAATGGTAAAACACCAATCCGAAGCCCATTAAAAATAAAAAATATATAGATATTTATCTTCAAATTTTCAATCGTTAATAAAATATTTTTTATTGTCCAATTAAGTTCAAATACATTTTTTAAATTTGTAGTGGATGACACTTGATCTTAATACAGTTTTTTCAAGTATTAATTAAATTAAATTAATTCCCACTTGGATTAATCTCATTGTAATAATATAACTGTCAAAACAAATGACAAAAGTTGGCGTCGAAAACCGGTTCTTCAGCCAAACTAGCCAAACCGGGTGTGCATTGTTACAACAATGCACACAAATCATGCTCTTTTTTCAATTTCTACTATTAGTTCACTCTCTCAATATGTGCGTGTGTGTACTTACATACATGTACGTATTGTATTGTATCATTCAAATTTTCGAACTTTTATAAAATACTTCCTGTTCATTCATTCAAAGGAGGAATTGATTTAAAAAAAATGTTTATATTACTTGCTTAAATAATATAATTTCTATGAATTGTAACATTTTTTTTTCTGTACAATAGTAATTTTATCTAAATTGCTTAATATGCTTTTCAGTAAATAATAAATATAAGAATTTTATTTATTAGTTGTATGCGAAAGTGCTGTGTGTGCTGCATTTAATTTATTTCATTACTGTACAAGTACTCTTGTAGAAAATGTGGTATAAATTCTTAGAAAGTATTCATTATTGTAGTTTTTTAAAATATTTACTGAAGCAGGTATAGAATTAAAATTGCTTGTGATTTAATAAAAAGATAAATCTATCTATATATATATTTTTTTCATAAAAAATGTTAAATATAATTTGATATATTTTTTAAAAAAATTAAATTAAAATTATTTATGACTATGTAGATGTGTTAGAAGTATCACTTCCTGTTTTTGTATGTATATCAGTGTCTAACTTGAGAATAAAATCATTGAAGGATCTTTTTTTGTATTACAGTCAATGAAAGATTGTTATATTTTTCGAAAAATCTTTAAAAAAAATGATATAACAATGTGTAATATGCCACTTTATATGTATGCATCACTTAAAGCTTGGGTACAGTTGCTGAGTATTCTGTTTTATGGTTTATATTTTAATTTGGAACAAACTGGTACTGTGGATCCCATGAGGATTAAATACCAATAACTGCCAACCAAAGTCACTGTGGTAGCAAAGTGGGCATGGTCAGGAACCTGTGGCTGCTAACTAAAATCTTCAGAGTGTACTAGATTGTGTCATTCTCTTCACTTGACACAGGGTCAATTTGATTAAATTAGGAGTGACCAACCTGCGGCCTGTGAGGTTCATTGCAACTTTACAAAATGTGATTATTTTGTGCAATATTTTTGTTTTGAAGAGTTTTTTTTTAACAAATTAGTCCCATAACTGTTTCTATTTTATCACGTTGCTTCTGTTACTGTGAATCTGTTTTTTTTTTTAAATTGAAATTTATCAAACATAAATCTTGATCAAACTTAATGCACAAAAACCTGCAACATCAATTATGATATGCAAATACACGCATAAGAGATCGACTTGTAAAAACTAAGTGAAAGTGTTGAGAAACAAATTTCTCACTAATTAAATAAATTATAAACATTATTTGATCATTGCATTATTATTATTATTATACGCATATTATCTATGTTCCTATAGATGAAAAACAATGAAATCAATAATAATATATCAATCTGTTTTAAATTTTCACTCCAATAAATGTTTGTAATGGGTCCAAATCTAATATGAAGATATATTTTTATATGTGGCCCGCAGGATTATGATGTTTTTCCGAAGTGGCCCATGATGTCATTTGGTTGGTCATCCCTGGATTAGATCCTACTATCAGTGGCCTTTGTGTTGCTTCCAAGAGTGACTTTAAATAATCAATTTATCCAAACAACCCAAGGATTTTTCTTAATATCTGCATTGAAAATAATTTCATAGATTTTGCAGCAAATGTTGGCATGCTTTGTAATGCTGCTCTTATCCTTAAGATAACTGGAAAATATATTATGAAAAAAAAGTGATGCTAAAATGTGTGCCCATTATTGGTAGTAAAATAATTCACTTGCCCATTTTGGCTGAATTTACTATTATTTGTGAAATCTGCTCTGAGTACAGTGCTCTTTAAAAGATTAATTTTATTTTATTTCTTGTTAAAAATCTAAATTATTTTAATTAAATAGAAATATCTAAATTGATGAAATATTGAGTTGTAAATATAAATAGAACTCTGAAATATCTTTTTAATTATATATTTTACTACATTGCATGATATGGTATGTTTAGAAAAAGTATTCCTTTAATGTCTGTAATAATTTCCATACTGCTAGTTTACTTTCCATTTCCTTCATTTTTCTACTTTTTCGTACTTTTTTCCTTCGTTTTACTACTTTATTTCGTTTTTGTTAATTTTTGTGTGACGGGCAGTTCAAATGATGTATATTTTTCGAAACATTCTAGAATGTTCTTGATATGAATGAATTGCACTTGTTCTAAAACATATCATTATTGTATTATTTATTTTAAATATTGAAAAATCTTGTATTATACTTTTTGTATACTCACACACCATGTGTGTGCCTTATTTTCTTTTTCATTTCTTCAGTGCGTATATGTGTCGAGTATTTAATAATGAAATATATTTGGTTTTCCTGCCTTAAATTAATAACCAAGTGTGTTTAAAATTCATGGAAACAATTTATTATATCAACACTTTTGATTTTATATTGTGAAAGAAGTTTTACTTATATTTGTAATGAATTATTAATTTTTCTTTTTTCTTTCTTTACAAAAATAAATTAATGTCTTTTGTTTTTTTCAGTTTACGTGAGAGATAAAAGCCTTGATGATCTGATTGTACCCTTGACTCCCATGAATATTCGCACATTCATTGCTAAAGTTACATATTAAAACTTTTTATGTTTTACCTTTTTAGCTATTATTAAATTTTCATATGTTATTTAAACGTGTTTTAACATAAAATGAACAATTTTATTTCATTCTGTGATAATTTTTATAAAAGCCTACTTAATTTGCTGTTGAATTTTTTGATGAACTTTTACAAATTTATATTAAACTTGTTATATCTGTGTGCATTAATATATAATATATAATTGGATAAAATTTGAAATTCTTTATTTGTATTTGTAAAAATTTTACTTTTTGTTGATTTTCTAATTTTTTCTCAGATATTTGAAAAAATGTATGGTCCCCACCCCCCTACTTTTTCTGTTTTTTTTGTTGTTTAACAAAGTTGTTGCAATAACAAATTATTTCAAATAAACTTTTTTGGGGAAAAAATCTTTGTTTCATTTAATTTTAAAAATTAAAACTGTTTAAGTGTTTTTCAATTTTATTTTATTATGAATGAAAATATGGATGTACAAAGTATAATTATGTAAGAAACCTGACCTCAGTTTCCACATACTTTTCCACACATTTTTACTGTCAATGATTGTGGTCTAAAAATATTAAAGACATTATAAATGATTTAGTGCAGCGATACTTAACCTGCGGGCCTCATGTGGCCCACCGAGCCTTTTTAAGTGGCCCGGTCATGACCACCCATTGCTCTGAGAAATTCACTTATTTAAGAACACTGTATTAAAATTTTGGTGGGAAATTCTTCGTCAAGAAATCAAATATATCAATTTTGCTGTTGGTGTCATATGGGTACGAATTAATAATCTTTTTCTATTTGGAATGGTTACGGTTAGTGATAACAGACAACAGTGCAGTAGTGACAATTTTATGGGTGGAACTAATTTTTAACTAACTTTCATATCTTGCAAGCGAAAAACATTTAAAGAAAATATGATATATCGTTGCAAGACGATTAGGAGGTTGACTATTTTGTAGTGAAAAACAAACATGGATCGGTACTTGTTTGCTTTGTCACGAAAATGCTGTATTTAAAAAATACCAATAAACAGGAATCATTCAACGACACTTTTTCTAGAAAATCTCTTTCAAGAGAGGATAAATAGGCTTTCTTGAAAAATCTTTGCAACAGCAACAAATTGTTTTGTTAGTGGTAATATAAAACACATACAATGGTAACAAAGACCTATGAAGTTTGTTATATTATTGGTAATCATATGAAACCGCTTGCTGATGCAGAAATTGCGAAAGAGTGTTTCTTAAATGCTTCTAATTCAGTGTTAGTGAAAAAAAAATATATAAAAAGTAATAATTAAAAAAAGCAAAACAGGAGTTATAACATTTTGATCAATTTTCCTAATTTTAAATTTCCAATGTTATCTTGGTCTTAAAGCATTTCTTCCCCCCCCCTTCCCCATTTATCCTCATGTTGTGGCCGCATGAAATAGCTGACATATGTATGCAGCCCAGCAGGGAAAAAGGTTGAGTACCTCTAATTTAGTGTGAAGAAATGCAACTGGATTTTCTTTTTTTTATATTAGTAAAAATGGAAAATGTATTGTTGAAATTTCATTATAACAAAATATTAAATAATATAGACTTAAAAGATAAAGTTCAGAGTTTAAATTATTTAAACCAAACTTTCTATGTTAAAAGAGGGGGAAAGTTGATGCTCTTTGATCATGTTTAGGTTTTAAGTTTAAAACGAAAATATATATATACGTTCCTATTTAACTGTGAATGTTACTTTTTTAAACTTCAGTTTTTGAATAAGTTTTATTTTTAAAGAGTGAAAGCTGATTTTAGAGAGAAATTCACAAACTATTTGAATTGTTTTATTCCCTGTCCTTGTTAGTCTCTCGATAAAAGCGGGTTTTTTAAAATTTATTTTACATGTACATATTACATGTATTTTATTGTAGATTTATTATTGTGCTGTGTTTATTGATGTCATTGAAATATATAAACCTATACTGAAACGTACATATGAACTTTAACACATTTACATAACAAAAGTATAAACATTTTATGTAATTTATTCTTAAATTTCATGTAACTAATTTATGAAAATGTCCTTTAAAAGGTCAGGTATCTTTTTTTTTCTTTCTGGTAGAAATTGAATTTAATGAATTATTCACATATCAATAAAATTTAGTATTATAAATATATTTGGATCTTGGAATTCAGTGATATACACACAGACCTCTCTTATGGGGGGGGGGGGTATTCTTAGAAACATGCAGAAAAAACAACCAAGGGGTAATCTCGGTGGTTTGTTGGCAACCCCCCCCCCCCCTTCACAGACTTATATAGGTACTACTTACCTTCTATAGGTCACTATTGGAATTAAATTAGAAAGAAAAGGAAGTCAATTTACTGAATTTTTATTGACAAACACTGTACAACTTTAAACCAGTATTTCATTTGTTGCAAAAGATATACTGGAATTCTTTTGAAAAAAAAAGTAATAATTTGATATGAAAAGAAAATTTAGAGTAAAAAGCATACATATTTATATTCCCATAGTATCCAGTACTGAATATTATACTTTAAAAAATCTTAACATATCAAAGATGTACATGAAGAAAAAAAAAACTATTTCAACAGATAACATGAACAAAATACAAATGCGAAAATGACTTTTAAAGGCAACAAATATCAATATTTTTTTTTTTAAAGAAAAAGCTTTCGAAATGCAATATTTATACAAGTCATAATGGAAATCGATGATTATAAAAGTCAAATTCGCTAATATAAAAATAAAAAAGGGCAAATACAAAGAAAAAAAATAGTTTTCATAATAACTTATATTTTCATCCAAAAGCAGGTTACTTTCAGAGTCTATTACAGTTTAATACGAAGCTCCTTGTTAAGCGTTAATTGCTTCCAAACACACCAGCTGGTCATCATCTTTTCCAACTGGTCATCATCATCCTCTCACCGATCATCGCTTGCCGTTTCGATCTTAGGAGGTTAAGTCTACAACTGACCATCTTCACCTTGCTTCATCATTCCTTATGCATCTTTTCTTCCATAGAATAAGACCCATCGCCTGTTCGCAGCTTTCTCTGCTCTACGCTTTCTTTGCTGGCAGTTTTCAGATCGTAAGCTTGTCCAATGTAAGCCATGCAGTCGATGAAGAATGTAGTGAAATTATATTTGTAGCCAAGCTCACTTGTAGAGTAATCCCACGGGAAAGTGTGATGGTAGTTGTGGAAGCCTTCCCCGATGGCCAAAGCTGATACCCATTTGGTTTCCACAGCACTGATATTTTTATCATAGGGCTTGTTACCCCACATGTGGGCGGCGCTATTGACGAACCATGTGAAGTGTAAACACACGACATATCTGAAGAAGCCAGCACCGAAGAAACATACCAAGAAGTTTTCGTTCCAGCAGTAATAAGGAATAGCTGCTGGTATGATGAAACAGCATAAGGCGCAGAGTGGAACGTAGAACCTGGAAATGCAGCACAAATGAGACATGAATGGTTTAATAATAAAAGCCAAAATATATATGCAGAATTTTTAAAAATATTTATGAGGTTCATTATTTTTTCTAAAAAGAGTTATATATTAGAAGAAAATGAAATAGAATGTTTTTGTTGGTATAATTTCGAAAATTATAAATTTATACTTAATAAGTATCTGTAAAATAATTAAACGGCTCTAAAGAACAATGAAGCCGAGAATTTATTTGGTATCTGTACGTTTTCGGGGGTCAGTCTTCGTAGCTTGAAAAACGTCTTGTGCTCGGATTAAATATAGGTTAGTCTCAAGCGATGTAATGACATTTTGATATTTTTACACCTTTGTACGACTTGTATTGCAGTCCGATACGGTATTGAAGATGGCTGGATATATCACTCCGTTAGCCTCTAATTCTCTTATTTTTTTGGATCAAGTGTTTTATTTTTATTATCTGTATTTAATTCTGTGTTTCAATCCAATGCTTCCTTAGGGCTCTAATTCTATTGTCTGTAGGTTAAGCATCCTATGTTTTCCGTATATATCTGGTACATCTACAAAAGGTCAAATTGAATCCCAGTGGCGTAACGTACACCCCCGCATTGCGGGGGGAAGGGTTCTAGGGGACCCAAAGCCTGACTGCCGCCAAGTACCTACCCTTTGAAAAATCCAACTTGGGGGCCCCAAACCTGCTTTTGCAGGGGCGTTCAAATTCTCTCCGTTACACCACTGTTGAATCCCATTACATTTTTTGTGGTTTCAGTGGATACCAGCGGGAAGAATTTGGTTATATAAAGGGAAAGGGGATACTGGTAAGGACAAGTTTCAAATAATCAACATGTGATACGATTATTACAGGATTATTACGTTATAACTTTCGTCTGTAGAATGTTGATAGACTACCTTTAAGAGGCACCAATTATACCTCCAAAATAGAAAACAAACTTTAAGAATGAAGTACGCAAGCATTTGAATCTGAACTTTTTATTTAATAAAGATAAACATGTATTTTGACTAGGAGATTCTACAGGCTTCTTTGATGGGAGGGGGGGGGGTATTCTAAAAAATACATAGCTGAAAGTCTACCCTTGAGTACGCCACTGGGAGAGGAGGTTAAAGAGCAAACACAACTTCATTAAGCACTCCGCTTCAATTATGTCTGTGGCGGTGGTATCTATATAAGCCGGTAACAGCCTCCGGACTGAAATGATTAATTTGGTCCAGCGGTAAGTTACGTGCTTACGGAGCGGAAAATGCCGAGTTCTAATCCTCATGTTCAATACGTATTAAATACCTACCTATTAGAGTATAAAAACGCTGATTATGATTCCTCCTACTCCCCGTATAAATGTGATTTGATTATTTAATTACTTATAAAACATTTATACAAAATACGTACAATGAGTGCTGATATTTAAACATTCTAGAAATGTCAATCCCTTTTACGAATTTTTCTTATTTCCTCCCTTCAACTTTAAAAGCGTTTTAAAGTACAATAAACAAATTCCAAAGAAAACTAAAAATGTGCATTTTTCTTGCTCTGCAAGTGTCATCGCTTTGAGGGATTTCTTGACGTTAAAATTAGGGGTGATAATATGAATTGAGATAGTTTTCAGATCTCCTCATTCAAAGATCAAAGTCACTCACTGGAATCTTTGTTTTTGGAATTCCCTTGTCAACACAATCAACGAACCTTAACAGTAAAAACATAAGTTCCCTGAGGACCAATCATCTCAATTAATGTTTCGTAGGCTCTGACGCTTTTGCCGCTCATCAAAGCGTGAGACATAAAAACGTGTCTGCTTTGTTCCGCTTTTGTGACAATATGATTCAGACACAACAGTAATCACACGTCTATAAGAGACACTTTAATCTAAAGATTCATTGTTGTTTAAATCGTTTAATGTTTCGAAAAAACTATTTTATTTTTATTAATAGAACTGTTGTGAATATGCTACAAATCAGAGAGTGGGTATAGCTGCCAAACACTTGCTTCAGATAACGAAGTGTGATACTCGCTGTTCTGTGTGTGTGTAACATTGTTTTGTAATCACTGAAATAAATGTTGGTATTTTTCGGAATGTTTCCTGTTTAAGTTAGTTTTATGGAAAATATTTTAAACAGGAAAACCGCTTCGAGGCATATCAGCTGTATTATTAAACATTAAATTATACTGAGATACTTTCGATATTTACGTGAACATTATAGCCTTTTAATTTGGTATGTCTTCCATCAGTAGCGCACACAGTAATTTTTCAAGGGGCGGGGGATCGAAAGTTCACCATTCTTGTATTATGCTCCTTTTGATTTTGTTGATTTTCGGAAACAAAACGCAGTAAAAAATTAATTATTGAATAAATAATTAGCATTAATTAATAAAATTAATCATTAATAACAAATACTTTTTCAATTTTACGTATTATGTACTTATAGAATTATAATCAATCAGAAAAAAAAATCGACGGCTTTTTGGTGGTGGGGGGTCCGGACGCCCCCCTTGTGTGCGCCACTGTCTTCCATTTATCTAAACCAGGGATACTCAACCTTTTTTCCTACCGGGCCACATACATATGACTGCTATTTCACGCGGGCCGCAACTTGAGGATAACGGGGGGGAGACACTATTAAGACGAAATCAACATTGGACAAAGCAAAATTAATCCAAATATTAAAACTCGTTTTTATGGCTTATACTTTAATACTATATTAACCTTTCTATCAAATACGCACACAAAATATTTACTTTTATGCATCTTTTTCTGAGTTATGGGGTAGTTTCGATTTCTTTGAATACATCACCAAGCCTCTTGTTTACATTCGACTATCAAAAAAAGTAAATAGATAGAAAAGCTGATAGATCTAATTGCTTGATTGATATAATTTCCCGTTAATTTTTTGGAAATGGTCCATTGCACTAAGAAATTCAATTATTTAAGAACAATGTTCTAATTCAATTTCTTAGTGCCATGGGCCATGATTGGGCCACTCAGAAAAGGCCGGTGGAGCACATGCGGCCTGCGGGCCGCAGGTTGAGTATCACTGATCTAAACATTCTATCCTGTGATATTGGGAAGTATATCAAATCGGTTACCCTGTTGGCCAAAACCATTGACAAAATAAAGGTAATTTTGAAATAAATAATTTAACTGTATCAAGTACACAGACCGCCATTTCTCAGCGGAGGTCACTATCATCTAAAATATGTGACCAAACGTTATTTTAACACGACTTCGAATGAAGTGCGTGTGGAGATTTACAAATAAACACTTTTCTGATAAAAAGATCGCCTTGTGTGAAAATGAGTATTTATTAAAGTCGCCCTACAAAGCAACACACGAGGGCTATTGACGACAGATCTTATAATTCTGAACCTCGGTCAACTGACGCGGACGACACCTGATCTGTCATTCCCCCCTCTTCAAACTACCACCCCTCTCCACGGGGAGGACTTTAAACCTCGACAGATTTAACGTGTACCAGCCCCTCTACACGGCAGGTCTTCAGTGGCATGTTCAGGATTCGAACTCGTGACATGCCAGCCGCGAGTTCGTGACCATACGACTAAGCTACCGCGGCCATGGTCGGTGGTATGATACTTAAGTACGCAATTTTTCGATCACCTTGACTGAATATTAATAGTAAAAACCAATTCAATGTTAATTTTATGAAAAATCTCAAATATAAAATAATGAACGAAAAACCCTCGTGTTGTCTGCGAGACCGTTCATTTTGATTGAACATTAATAGATATGGAGATGTTTACATACCTGTGTTGGAATCTGACGACAGGGTCAGCCCAGACATCGCTTGTGTCCACCGTCTTTCCCTTTTCAATAACATCCTTCTGCTTTTTAGCCATGAGCCATCCCATGTGAGCGAAGAAAAAGCCTCTATTCACGTTGTGAGGGTCAGCGTTGGTCTCGGCAAACTTATGGTGTACACGATGGTCGCGAGCCCACTCGTGTAAGTCATTCTGACGGAAAAACAAAAAATTAGTAAGGTGTTTGAAGATATTCAATACAGTTTATTGTGTATATATAGAAAGAGAGAGATTGACCAAGGTGAAAAGAATCTTGGTCAGGGACCTAGCTACCACCGTATCAGCCGTATTAATGATACGGGGCCCACGAGCTACAGGGGCTCCAACATGTGTAACTACAGTCCCACTAACAGGGTTTTCATATCTTAAAAAGTGCCCCAAAGGAATTTTGATACAGGGCCCACTGAGAACTAACTACGCCAGTGATCCTGGTTCCATCTCCTCCTTTGAATTCATTTAATCATGGGTATGAAAGGAGAACTCTTGATTAGAGCTGCCATTTAGCGGTATTTTTTTAAAGGTGGGTTGAAAAGAGTGACATTATAAGAGATTGGATTATAAAAAACGCTAAAAAATTTCAATAAAGTAGCAAACTAAGCCGGTAAGACATTCCGTTCCATTGAAAAGGCAATAATTGAGTTGTGCTTTTTGTAAAATGATTTCTTCACAATTTTCTGTGCAACACAATTTTATTTAGGACAAACGATTACGAATACTTCACACAGCTCATACAATCGCTGATCACCGCACACAGATTATGGATCGAATGTGGTCCCCGTAGAAGGAATGCGCGGGAGGAAGCGGGAAAACGCGTGGGCTTATCACACAGTTATTCTTCCGCCAAAAAAAATAGTTCACTCGCTTCAATGCAACAAATAGAAATATGGATACCACATGACATGATCAGAACCAAAGTTCTTTTAATAATCAATTTATGTCAAATATACGATATTTTAGGTTAATTATTAGGTTAATTATGTGTTATTCAGTTATCATTTTTTTTTACATTATACTGGTTTTTAATAATTGAAGATCATGCACACGGTTAAAAAATTTTTTACATTGAAAAAACTGTTCAATTAGAAAGAACAAAATGAAAGGCACAGTTTAATTCATAGCAACAACAAACTGTAGAAAAAGACTGCAGTAAAAATAAGTAATATAATTGAGAAGAAATTTACACTTTCAACCTTTGAGTAAAGAGCAAAATTGAAATAGTCAACTTATGGAAGTTATTTTATAAACTGCGTTATTGGCCAAGCAGTCAACATACAACTTGGAACAGTAGTAAAGATCCGTTTTCATTGCTTGCAGTCTATTAAACAACAATATAAATTTCTATGAATAAATCCATCACCACCGTGTAAGGGAGTATATACAAAATATACTTCCAATTAATAAACATAATTTATGCGAAGGTCACTATAAAGAATTCGACTCCTTATTGGTTTATTTTTCTTGTATAATGAAATGAATGTGGTACTACATGAAAAGTAAGTTATGAAGGTGTCAACTTTGGAAATTCTAATATATATTTTATGAATCATAAAGGTATATATATTAGACATTACTATATAGTATATATTAAATAGTACATATATTTAGTATATATTAGATAAAATTATATGTTAGATTATTAGTGGTTTATATCTTTTTTAGTTGATTATTCTCATCTAGAAATCATCTTGTACATTGTTACATTGCAGAAAAAACTGTTAATTCAATGCCTAATTTTTGTTATTTACTTACAAAACTGCAATGCATAGAAGCGCTTGTTTTTCTTTCTTTTTTTGCCATTTTAAAAAGATTTTACTAGAGCTCGATATTTGCATAGGTAACGCAAAATAAAAAGCATCTAACAATGGGCTCAAATCATAAGGGGCACATGATAAAACTAAAAGACGTGTTCTCCATAGAATTCAAAACAGTCATTAAAACTAACTGTACCTGTTGTTTTATTTGTAAAACTTAGATAAAATTTCAAATTTCATAATCGGGTAAAAGTGTTCAAATATTATTAAAAAAAAATTCCTTCACAAAAAAAATTTTATGATAAAAAAAATATTTTATGCATGTGCTTTTAAATAAAATGCATTTTTTTGTACCTATATGCGCTATTATTGTATACAAATATGTACTTTTTAAGAAAAAGTTTCTGCAAAGAGCAAAAGTTGGCAACAACGAATCGCATGAGCTGATTAGCTAAGAGCACATGATTGATTTTATCGTGTTACTATGACATCACATGAGTTTCTGAGCCGATTGGCTGGAAACGCGCAATTATCATTATCACTGACTATGACGTTCACATGAATTTAGCCCATTTTATATTTAAGCACAACTTTTTAAGTATTCTAAGATTTTTGATTTTCATAAATTTCTGTACTCAAACGTTTTTGATGGCAGGTGTAATTTTGAAATACGTAATTATTTCTCTTGAATTTCTCTCTTTCTCTTGCTCCTTTTCTTTTTATTCTTTCTCCTTCTTCTCTTTGAATTTTAGTAGAATTTATTATTTGTTGTATCAGTTATTATATATCATTTGTTAGGGAGACATTAAACTGAACTTCAAATTAAGAGCGCCATTAAATACGCACGCACCATCTTTATCCATGGATTCATACACGTTATATACAAAAAAAGATTTCAAAACTTTACGTTATCCCTTGACTTTTATAAACGTTATAACCTATTAGGGGGTTATAATACACTGAAGCTGTAACGCACTAGACATAACAACTTACATGTAACATACTGGATGAAACAATTTGCATTTGTATATGTACAGTCGAACCTCTATTAATGAAGTCGCTAAATCCCGAAAAATGTTCCTTATATGGAAAACTCGCTATACAGAGGTTCATCTTTCAATTTTTTTTATAAACCAGATAAAATAATATTTTAAATTCATATATATACATTATATATTAAAAAAGTAATTCTTCACACTTTTTTGTAAATTAATATATATTTATTTTTTTTATCTTACCTATCACAAAAAAAAAAGAGAGAGAGAAGGAAAAACTGCAAGGAAAGTTTCTTGCCCCCTTTATCTCCTTCCTGAAGAACTAGTTTGTTTTTTTTTCTTTGAAGCTTAAGCACTTACATTTTGACATTTTCGAACTACTAGAAACGAACTAATCAGTACGGCAGATCACCACTACAAATGAACGGAGACTTGTTCAAGGACACGAGGCCACTGAGGATGAAGTGGGATATTGAAGACGTTTCCAGTGAACTGGGCAAAGGTTGCACTACTTGGATGAAATGTCAGAATTATACTGCTCTCGTCGAGTTAGGCACTTAATAAAACCAGTTCAAGATTTATGGCCACCACAAAATGTGTTAAAAGTGAGAATAACTTGAAATATCCAAAAAAAACTTTAAAAATAGGGAGAAAAAAATTGAATCACAAGAGAAAAATTTCGTTACATTGAAAATGTACTTTGCTATCGGGAGGTTATTTTACGAAGAAACTCGTGAAATGTTCTTGGTTCCAGGAAAAAGTTCGCCTTATAGAAAAATTCGCAATATATACAAGTTCATAATATGGAAGTTCGACTGTATTTTACTTTAGAACTGCCAAAAAGATACAAACAAAAGTTTAAGCAATGTCTTTTATAGATATATTGCTTATAAGAATACCACACACCTCTCTCTTATTTTATAAGCAGTCATCAAAACCAAATAATTTCATCAAGGAAGAGATTACTTAAAAAGCGATTTGTGTATTTTGGAAAATATACAAAGAACGATATAAATGTATACATGTGGATAGTAAAATGAACTTACCTGCAATGCCATGCAGTTGCAAAAGGCTAAAAATATTCTCAGCGGTAATTTGGCTTTATAAGATTTGTGAGTCCATAATCTGTGAGCACCGGCCGTTACTCCTAGACCAGTCAGATAACATAAGAATATACCTGTGGGAAAATAAAACCGAATAAGTTTGCTTTAAAAAATTTTGTGTCAAAAAGTTTCGGATGCAAACAATTTTGAAAAGTGTATTATAAATATAGGCTGTGTGTCCCCTATTTCGAGGAAAAACTATATTAAACCCTTGTTCTATTTTAATGGAGCAAATAAATGAAGAAAATAATTACAAAACGTTTGTTAAGGGAATTTTTAAATCAAAAAAATGTTCAATATATATATATATATATATATATACCGTAAAATCCGGCGTATAACGCGCACCGGTGTATAACGCGCACCTATACTTTAAAGCTAAATATTTTAATTTTTAGGTGTATTCGCCGTATAACGCGCACCTCCTTTTTAGCGAAGAAATCTGAAATGTTAATATACATTTTTTTATGTTTTGAAGTAATTTTTTCGAGGTATTATCCCAGACTTTTGAAAAAATAGAATACTTCTAGAACTGCAACTGTTCTTGTTCATAAGGCAAGTCATTTCTTTTAAATAAACAATGTTTCGATACATCTAGAAGTTAATTTTTTTTATGCGCATTCTTTTTTGTTATTTTTAAAGCTATCGTTTTTATACCCGGCGTATAACGCGCACCCTTAATTTTCGATCTTATTTTTTGTGTTCAAAGTGCGCGTTATACGCCAGATTTTACGGTATATATATAAAGAATTATTGAGTATCTGAAAAAAGTGAAATTCCTAAGTGATTTAAAGAAAAGTTTATACAGTGGGCCACAAAAGTGTTCATACACTTGCAATTTCTTATAAAATTTAATGTTTTCGACTAATAAAAATTAATATACTGTAAAATTGTAATTTTTTTTATGATATTTGTAACTTGTTCTTAATGGAATGACATAATTAATTTTTTTTAAATATTATAACTATTTTTTTAAAAAATTAATTATCAAAAAGCTACTAAAAAGTTACGCCACAAAAGTCTTCGTACACTTAACAAAAATCGCAACTAAGCTTTAAATATTGTATTTCTTTCTTAATTTAGTACTTAGTAGGATATCTTTTAGTGTCCACAACAGCTTTTAAGCGTCTTGGTATATATTTAATCATTTTTTTGTAATTTCTGCATCGATTTTTCACCATTCTTCTGTGATTATTGTTTTCACATTATGCGTTTATATGTCATGTTTTCTTTTTTTTTACATCAGAATTTCTCTAAATATGTTCTACTGGGATAAATAAAGTGATTGAGGAGGCGTTTTCAAAATTTGGGGACAGTTATAGAGACACCAGTGGCGTACATTGAGAGCAGTGCGCTTGGCGTCATTATCCTGTTAAAAATGAAGTCGTTTCCAATATCCAAATTTTGGGCGGATAATTTAAAATTTCTCTTTAAAATATTTAAATAGAGCTCATGATTCACAATATCAAAAAAAAAAAAAAAAAAATTACCTAATTCTGTGGCCGATTTACACCCCCACGCAAGAACACTTCTATCTCCATGTTTTATTGATACAACTAGATTCTTCAATTCAGTTTCAGAAAATTCAAAATTGACAGCAAATAGATTAGGATGGGAGACAATTCCACTTTTTTGGTTCCGATGGGCCTATAATAGCTTTTAAATCAAAAAATAAGGAGTTTAATCCCATGAATTTATGTGGAACAAGAACTCCTTCATTTCCATGCTTCAGCATGGAAGTGAAGGTGTTCTGGCGTGGGGGTGTAAATTGGCCTCAGAATTAAGTAATTCTTTATTTTTTCATGGTATTATGAATCATAAGCTCTATTTAATTATTTTAAAGAGAAATTTTAAATTATCCGCCCGAAATTTGGATATTAGAGACTACTTAATTTTTTAATAGGGTAATGACGCCATGGGCACTGTTCTCATTGTACGCCACTGGTGTCTCTATAACTCTCCCCAAATTATGAAAACACCTCCTCAATCACTTTATTTAGCCTAGTAAAACATATTTAGGGAGATTCTGATGTAAAAAAAAAGAAAACGTGACAAATAAACACAAAATGTTAAGTAAAAACAATAATCACAGAAGAATTGTGGAAAATCGATGCAGAAATAAAAAAAAACTAATTAAATCTATACCAAGACGCTTAAAAGCTGTTGTGGATCCTAAAAGATATCCTACTTACTAAATTAAGAAAGAAATACACAATATTTAAAGCTTAGTTGAGATTTTTGTTAAGTGTACGAACACTTTTGTGGCTTAATTTTTTAGTAGCTTTTTGATAATTTTTTAAAAAAATAGTTATACTATTTTTGAAAAATTAATTATATTATTCCATTAAGAATAAGTTGCAGATATCATAAAAAAATTACAGTTACAATATATTAATTTTTATTAGTTGAAAACATTAAATTTTATAAGAAAATGCAAGTGTATGAACACTTTTGTGACCCACTGTATATATATTTTAAATGTCGGTGAAATGTTTGAATTGAAACATTTAAGATTTATTAAAGTAAATAATTCTTTTATTGTTCAACATTTAACAAATTAAATTTTCTAAAAAGCCATTTCAACTATATCTAAAGCAGTGTTCCCTAACTTTCCACGATAGGGAAATTTGAAATTAAACTCGTCTATAATTCATCCCCCTCTTCCCAGATCACCTATTATAATTTAACTTATATTAAAAAGAAAATTGTTGATATCTCAATCTGATAAAATCTTTCATTAAACGTATTTATACTTTTTTTTTATAGAGCCAGACTTGAAAGTTTTGTATCGTAGGAATTTCAATTGATGAAACTTGAATATACAATGATTTAATGGTTTATTTACTTTTCTGCATCATGAAAATTCACAAACTTGGGCCTGGGTCAAACCCATAACCTTAGGTGCCGAAGGCCAGCTACAAACCAACTACACCACCCAGCCGACAGAAAATCCATAAATGCTTCATATACATCATGTTCGGCTATTAATAATTAATAATGATGATTATGGTAAGAGACACAAAAAACTTTAGATCTAATGAAGTCAGACCTAATATTGTAATTCATAGTCTCCATTGGTGTAAAAAAAGAATTCTGTTGACTTTTGTGCAAGAAAACAATTGACAACGCGCAAGTGAACTAATTCATAGTTGAAAATACTCAAATTTATGTTCTGTATAGTAATTTATGTACTATACACGATGTAACTTACTTTTTTTACTCATATTATTCACGTTTATAAAAAAGACAAAACACCATGAAATTGACCAATAATCGTTTCTAAATCTCGCTTAAAGTTCACGAACGAGTCTGGTTGCTTTGTTTTTGAGGCACGCCATATCGATAAAAATGGCGTTTCTAATAATGAAGCCAAACATGATACATTTATAGCTAAAAATACTTTGTACTTCCGGATTTCCGTTGCTTATTTAGTATAGGTTTTGTAGAGAAAAATGAGAAGTAAATAAATTAGAAGGTTTCGGCTGATTGGCTAAGCGATGGATGCGGTTGGCTGATTGTTGATGAAAAAATGTGATTAGAAGTGTACGAGTCTTTTGAGGTGGCAAATGAGCACATACATATTTGAGAGGGTTGTCCCGAACTGCCAGACAGAGATAACAAGGGTGAAAGAACAGTGACTGAGAAATACTTCCGGAATTTTTAATATTAAGTGAAGAATAAAAGGCAAAAATCTTTGTTTTACTTAAAAATGTTTATAAAAGTATAAAATTATATCATGTTTTCTTCTCGGCTTCAAAAAAGTCTATAGATGCTTTAATTATGTATAGATTTCTTATTATATATTTTGTAAAGTTTGGTTAAGGTATCCGACTACGTTCGGAACCGTGATTTTAAAAAAGTGCATAAATGGATCATTTTCATGATATTTAGTGTCACTTAGATTAGAATACATATATAAAATGGTTTTAAAGACGTTTTGACGGGAAAAAAAAATACAATATTTCGGCAAAAAATTAACTTAGAATAACCTTTTTTTCAAAATGTTCTCTTTTTGTGAAAAATGCTTCTATTATAATAATATTTTGCCTGCATATAGCTCAGACCTCTGTACAGAGGCTCAACTATGATTTTTGAAAAAGTCACTTTATTTTCAGAGTTACAACCCATTGAAATAATTATGGGCGTTTTTTTCTTAAAATTTCTCCCCTCTGTTGTCGTAAAACATGGATAAACCCACCTCTAAGTTATATATTTCAAAAATTCTAGTTAAGCCTCTGTATTATCTGATAATTTACAAACATTTAATATTGTTTTCATTTCTGTATATAATTATTGGTTTTGTTTTATGTATAAATATATATTCTACTTTACTGCCTAATTTTGTGTCAATCAAAGCAGTATTTGTTGATTTTTTTTGCATTTTACATCTTCGTGCTTAACTTTTGGAAGTGAGTGTATATATAATTTTAAAAGAAACTTCCATAATAAAGGGAGATATGTCCTGGAATGTCATAAATATTTGTTGAAATCCGTACATTTTTTGCCTGAAAATGCGTGTTTCAAGTTTAATTCATTCGCTTTGATTTTGTGGTGGTATCTTCATGAGCCAGTAACAGCCGTCGCAATCGAGTAATCACTTTTGTCTAGTGGTTATGTTACGCGGCTACGGACCCTAGCGTCGCGGGTTCTGTCTTCGGATATGCATCTCCACATTGGTCCACAATATAAATCGAAGACACAATCCTGACATCCCTTAGCTTCTAGATCCCCAAAAACATGTTACTTACGGCGTTCTTACTTCCGAGAGGTTCTTACATTAAACAATTTGATCCACTATTTAATGGGGCTTCAAACTGAAACCCTGAAATGCGAATAGACCAAACAAACTCGATTAGTAAATGAGAACTGAATATTTTATGAGCAAAACTGAAAAAAATAAATACTCATTCAGGCTATCTTTGGTGTAATGTTAAAGAATAGGACCCAGATTTGGAAGATTTTTTCGGATAGAAAAGTATTCCAACATAAATACTATGTTCTGGCTTCACTATCCTATAGAAAGCTGCATATTTCATCAAATATGCTGCGTTTACAATATTACGTGTTTTCATAAAAATTGAGAAATTTTTTCTGTCTGAAAATGTGTGTCGCGTTTAGCTCAAGCTCTCACGAAAATTAGGCGAAGACAGCCTGAAGAATGTGAGGGAAAAATTCTCCACTTTTAAATGATTTTCAGCCCCCAAAACCGACCATTTTTTCACCTCTTATAACTTCATATCTCCAGCAGATATCTATTGCACTGTCAGAATGTCTAATAGAAGTTCATTCCCAAATTTAATGGACTGCCTTCCAATATCCTTGAAAAATATCTGATTGTAAAAAATATGCTCTTTCTTTAAATGAAAAATAGATGCCTAAACATTTATTACTCATGGAGACCGAGATCATAAGGGAAAAGCCTAAAGCTTTTTTAAGCCGGTTTCCTGGGATAAAAGCTTATGAATGTAACATGACGTATCCATTATTTACTGAATCTTCTTTGAGTTCATGTGTTATTGCTAGGATAGATAATTTGCTAGACGCCATAATAACTGGCTACGGTTCCATCAAAACAACCCAGGGCTTCTGAAGCTGTGGGTTTGCCATTTGCGACGGCGTTTCTAAAACTGGAAGTAATAGAAATTTTATCTCAACTTCAGATTATAAATGCTTTTATAATTGAAATTAGATTTAAACCTTTTAATGCTAAAAGTTATAGTTGAACCATTGGAGCGTCTGGAAATTTAGTTGCAAGCCTATGTTACTTTAAATTTACGTATTAGAAAATAAAATACATTGAATTCACATAAGCCATTCTCGAACGAAATCATCAATCTTTAAATACCATGTAACCACTTATGGATACATGCTACGTATAGGACAAAATCCCATTGTAACCTCATGAGGATGCATGGTTTATTTAGATGTACAACCAGTGTAATTAGTACAGGAAACATAAGGTAGATTTATTGGGGTTGTATTAAATGAAAAAAGTTAAGTTAGAAAAAGTCTGGGTTACAAAAATTTTTAAAAAATTGGAAAATTAGATTTAAAATTACAAATCTTTGTGAAAATGCTCGAAATGTTCCTTGGAACAAAAAGCTTTTCCATGTGCGTTACATAAATGTATTGTTCTTTTTGTTCTTTTTCTTCATTTTCTTCTTCACAAATAGATAAATCCGTATCACACACAGAACCACTGTCGTATTCATTGGTTTCCGCCAAATATTCTCATTCAATGTCACTTTCGTAGAAATCTATTGATGAAACCATATTGGCAAGAAAAAAAGTAAAAATAAACAAAAATAGTCATATAAACTTTAGAACGTGAAACGAAACACGAATGAACGCGCGCCTTAGAGTCAAAAGGAAAAATGAAATGTGTGTGCTTCGTAACATCAAGGTCAGTATCCCCCAGAAATCTGGGATTTTTGTGTATACAAGAAAGCGTAGTCTTATAGTCAAGGGGTTAATTTGAATGATTTAACATAAACGCTAAAGAAAAATATATCGAATTATCGAGGGATGCAACTTGAAAACCTGAGTTTTTCAGAGAATCATTATATGAAATTTGTTTCGGGACTACGACAGAGTTTTAAGCAATTTTTGAAATAACACCGAACATACTTTTAAATTTTGTATCACGCACAAAAGCTTTAAGATAAACGATAAAGATTAAATAGTCAAAAAATATTTGGATTCTTCTAAATGTTGACGAAGCTCTATATCCTTGGAGTATTAAAATTTCAACCAAAGTATTTAGTATTCTGTGAAACAGTGATAAAGCAAACCCAACCCAGTACAAATATTTGGTTTAATTTTTTATGGGAGAAAATGAAAATCTCTGGAATAATTCATTAAGCAACTATAGAAGGGTCTAGGGCAGAATCTGTCTCTTCATTAGTGACATCCAGGACCAGTGGCGTAACGTACACCCCCACACACAACGTAACCCTTGGGCTCAGGGCTCTAGGGGGCCCAAAGCCTGACTGCCTCCAAGTACCTACCCTTTGTAAAATCCAACTTAGGGACCCGAAACCTGACTTTGCAGGGGGGGGGGGAGCAAATGTTCTCCGTTACGCCACTCCCAGGACCCTGTGCAAAAGTAGGCCCTACGATCATATGTTGTCAAATACTAGTACAAATGGTAACCCGCAACAAATGTGCATGCTTCACAATATCACAAAACAAGATACAAACCGACTGCCATTTTTCGACTAAAAAAGTAATGATGATGTATGGAGGTAGGTCTAGGTCTAAACACGGACGACGCACATAGCATAATAATGCAATATCGCCACTATTACAAGTTGACATATAGTTCAAAATTCTCAGTTTTTCGGAGGATATGTCTGGGAATAAAATTTGACTATTAAAATTATTCGGGTTATGATCTTATTGGGGCTGAGTCGATAACGAGATCGGCCCTCCCCCCCCCCGGTCGAGGCCGTGGGCGCAGACTCATGTCTTAAAACGATCACGCTAATCATTATTGTTTTTAATTTGTAATTTTTCAGTTAAATGCTTTGCTTCTTTGAGATATAGGCTTATTGTTTGTTCAATGTAATTGTTTTCTGCGACTTTATCTAATTACATTATTGTAGTTAAGAATGCTTATTCACATAATTGAATTAAAATGTTCATTTTGATATTCACCAAGGGTGAAATATCATGTAGACCAGGCATGTCAAACTCATATCATATTACGGGCCGCAAGTTCTATTTTATAAGTTGAGGGCCGCATGTTTTTAACGTTAAAAAAAAATCAATAAATATATTTAAAATAAATGTATGGATTTTGTTTAATAATAGCAAAAAAAAAAAAAAAAAAAAAAGGGTCTAATTAAAAAAATACGTTTAAAGAGCCCAAGTTCTACCTATCTTATTTTTATTTGTGGTAAATTGTTTAGCTTTTACCTATCACTAGGTATTTTTACTACTGCTTTCGATGGCGAGATTGAAACTATTGCAGAAGCGGTTGAGCAACTATCACTTAGAGGCTTCGAGTTCAACAGAGCCATTATCTTTTCCGACTCTAAATCGGCATTACGAGCTCTATCTCAGAATTATCTCTGCAATTTACAAAGAATTTTAAAATTCAGATCGTTTTTAAAAGAGTTTTCCTCATAAGATTTCTTTTCAGTGGATACCGGCTCTCTCTCTCATTGCAACATGACTGGGAATGAGCATACTGACTTTCTTGCTAAGAAAGGAGCCCTTGAGATTCAAAGATCCTCGAGGATTTCAACCTTTAATTCCTTAAAGATTTTTATTAATATGGCCTTTAAGAATAATTTTAAAATGGAAGCTACGGGGATGTCGAAGGACAAGAACTG
>BMAV01003837.1:72937-122338 GCA_019973955.1 Trichonephila inaurata madagascariensis | reverse complement strand
CTCCGTTACGCCACTCCCAGGACCCTGTGCAAAAGTAGGCCCTACGATCATATGTTGTCAAATACTAGTACAAATGGTAACCCGCAACAAATGTGCGTGCTTCACAATATCACAAAACAAGATACAAACCAACTGCCATTTTTCGACTAAAAAAGTAATGATGATGTATGGAGGTAGGTCTAGGTCTAAACACGGACGACGCACATAGCATAATAATGCAATATCGCCACTATTACAAGTTGACATATAGTTCAAAATTCTCAGTTTTTCGGAGGATATGTCTGGGAATAAAATTTGACTATTAAAATTATTCGGGTTATGATCTTATTGGGGCTGAGTCGAGAACGAGACAAGCCCCCCCCCCCCCCCGGTCGAGGCCGTGGGCGCAGACTCATGTCTTAAAACGATCACGCTAATCATTATTGTTTTTAATTTGTAATTTTTCAGTTAAATGCTTTGCTTCTTTGAGATATAGGCTTATTGTTTGTTCAATGTAATTGTTTTCTGCGACTCTATCTAATTACATTATTGTAGTTAAGAATGCTTATTCACATAATTGAATTAAAATGTTCATTTTGATATTCACCAAGGGTGAAATATCATGTAGACCAGGCATGTCAAACTCATATCATATTACGGGCCGCAAGTTCTATTTTATAAGTTGAGGGCCGCATGTTTTTAACGTTAAAAAAAAATCAATAAATATATTTAAAATAAATGTATGGATTTTGTTTAATAATAGCAAAAAAAAAAAAAAAAAAAAAAGGGTCTAATTAAAAAAATACGTTTAAAGAGCCCAAGTTCTACCTATCTTATTTTTATTTGTGGTAAATTGTTTAGCTTTTACCTATCACTAGGTATTTTTACTACTGCTTTCGATGGCGAGATTGAAACTATTGCAGAAGCGGTTGAGCAACTATCACTTAGAGGCTTCGAGTTCAACAGGGCCATTATCTTTTCCGACTCTAAATCGGCATTACGAGCTCTATCTCAGAATTATTTCTGCAATTTACAAAGAATTTTAAAATTCAGGTCGTTTTTAAAAGAGTTTCCTCATAAGATTTCTTTTCAGTGGATACCGGCTCTCCCTCTCATTGCAACATGACTGGGAATGAGCATACTGACTTTCTTGCTAAGAAAGGAGCCCTTGAGATTCAAAGATCCTCGAGGATTTCAACCTTTAATTCCTTAAAGATTTTTATTAATATGGCCTTTAAGAATAATTTTAAAATGGAAGCTACGGGGATGTCGAAGGACAAGAACTGAGCAATTTGAACGAGAACCCATCCTGCGTTTCTGGGGGCTCCTAGAAAGGCTGCTGTAGCTCACTTTAGACTTTAGACAGGGTATAACTGTCAGAGATCTCATCTCCTCAGAATTGGTATCGCCGACTCACCGGACTGTACTCTGTGTGACTCTGGTCAGCCTATAACCGGTGAACAATTGGTCATGTGCCCTGCACTAATTAGTCATAATTCAACTGTCGAAATATACTGGAGAGCACGCGCACAAACGGGATAGGTGCTATTGTAGTGTATTTGTATATGTAAAATAAAAAATAAATTTTTATTTGCTTCAGTTTGTTGTTTGATTATACATTAATGTGAGCTGATATATTGGCCGGCCGCTAAAAAGTGTTCATTGCGGGACGTCTATGGCTTTTGGGGTGCGAGTTTGACACCCCTGATGTAGACTGTTAATAGATGGCATTTATTGCATTTGTCCATAAGAAGAAGAATTTGATTTGAAGGAAGAGTGGTAAAAACTTACCATAAAGCCATGATGTTAGTGTGGCATTGAGTATAATCATGTACAATCCATAAAGAGCAGCTGAGTGCAGTGCTATGAATAGTAACACATTCCTCCAGACAATCTGTACGGGGTCTAAAGGTTTTGTGTCCGGTTGGGGCTCATGGTGTTCCTCCGGCAGCGTCGAAGACACTACATTAGGAGCCATTTATATTGGCTAGAACCTGAAAGGAAAGGAGCACCATTAGCAATGAGATATCGATTCCTGGTTTAAATTTGAATTTCAGAATTTTCGGTAATGTTTTTTTATTTCGTAGAATTTTCTGATACAGGAAAAAGCAATCTGTATAAAACAGAGTATGTTCCTCATGACAATAAAGACCTAAGGTACATAAAGAGGATTGCATAAATTTATGAAGAGAAACAACTAGTATGGACTATGGAACAGCTATGGAAATATTTACATATTATTTATTTTTTTTATCATAAGTTATTACTAATAAAAATCAAATGATATTTATATTTTCAGAAGTAAATGTATTGAAAATAATACGAAAAAATAAATAGTTTAATTTCATGAAAGATTTTGCTTGGAATTAACTATTGTTTCAATATTTGCTTCAAATTTTGCGATAAATAAAGTTTAATTTTTTTTTTTCTTCTAAAGAATAAAAATCTGAAAAAGGATATCAAATTATTATGATTATTTAAGACACGATAAGCCTAAAGAATTCATAACTTGTCTGTGTATTAAATTCATGCATGATCTTTAATAGAATAAATTAAAATAACTTTTTTTACAGAAATAATGTTATATTTTGATTAGTACCAAACATATATATATATATAATATATTTACAAAGTTTCTTTTATCAAAAACAATTGTTCCTTCCCCCCCCCCTAAACTTTACAAAAATAAAACTACATAAATGGATTTTCAATTGATATTGGTTGAGAGTTTCTCTATTGAGAACTTAAAACACATATTTTTACTTTATTTTTTGCATTCATCAATTTGAGTTTAAAAATTCTCACGCAAGACATATATATATATATATCTCACTAATTCTATAACTAAATGCAATTTTATATAATTCTCCGAGTAGCGAGATTAATTTTTAAAAAAATCAACAGTTCTTAGAATAGATTAAATATAAAAATGGTATAGTTAAGTATTATACTGACCACCAATTCCTTTAAAACAAAAGACGTCGCCAAATGCAGTAAATAATAGCCAATAGAAGAAAAACGTTTCCACATATTTTCTAAAACAATAATAACCATGAGAGCCTCTGGCGACATCTTTTGAATTGGTGTTTTTTAATTTGGTGAAATTGATCGACGGTATAACACGTAAATACGTAAAGTACCTCTCAATTTATAACTCTTTAGAAATATCACGTTTACATGTAACGCCATTGAATGTTATGTAACAAAACATGCAAGAACTTCCAGGAAGAAGTTAATATTGAAACATTTTAAGCGGTCTTCGTAATTATGATTGTACAAAGTTATATTTTAAGTGACAGAAAATGGATGCTTTAAAGAATATTATTTTCAGTTTGATTGATAGAATAAAATATCATCAAACACAACATTAGAAGAACAAAAGAAATATAAATTAAAACAACCTTAGTAATAAGTTCCTTTCTCATTAACAATTTATTTTGAGGGGGAAAAAAATTTTTTTTTCACTTGCAAAACATCTTGTAAACCCTTAATAAAAAAACTACTCGAGGACTTTTTTCCCTCTAAAAAAATAAAAGAAAGGAGAAATGTAATGTTCGATTTGTGCACTTAAAGATCTTTAAATTGTTGTTTATTAAACCCAACAAATAACAATAAAAATATGAAGTCATACTTTGTGTGTAAATAATAACAAACCAGAAGTGAAACCATCAACCTATTGTTTTGACAATAGCTCTCAACATTCATAGTTCGATGCTCTCTACTGAAGAACTTAAGTAACTTGAATGCACGCAAAAAAGCGAAGAATTAAACAGAACGATTTTATTTTTAGTAATGCTCTGTTCAAAGCGAAGCTTGCTATATTTCAAAAGAACCTACAGCTTAACTGAATAACAATTGAAAAGACCTTTTAAAACAGTTTTTATTTTAAGAAACCAAACTAAAACTCTTTGATTTATTTTAGACACTGCATAACCCTTTCACATGCTTCCGTAATTGCTTTGTTTTTTTTTAAACATTTTCCTTAACATAATTTTTTCACTTCCTATCTCTCTTGGTGGGATCAAACACTCACGTCTTATTGAGATGTAAAGTAGGAAATAAAAAAATGCCCCCCTACGATTTGAAAAAGTTGTTAAAATTTCAAGCTGTCGTGCATTTTTAGAAAATAAGAACTTGTCAGATTTACCGTATTTCCTATTAAGATTTACGCTTCATAACACAATATTTTATTAATAGAAATAAAGTTAAAAAAAGCTAAAAAACACGTTTTATATTTACGCTTTTAAGGGGCTCTATATCAATTGTAGGGGCGTAGCTACCGCCGTATCAATGATATGGGGCCCTCCTCTACAGGGCCCCCAACATGCGTAACTATAGTCCCACTAAAAGGGCTCGCATATCTAAAAGAGGGCCCCGAAGGAATTGTGATACAGGGCCTCCTCAGAGTTAGCTACGCCAGTGATCAATTGTAATAATTTCTTACTAGTTCTATTCCGAAATGCTGAGTGTAAAAATGTAGTACAAAGCACACCCCACGCATTTACCCCGATGACATAAATTTTCTCGTTAGTCATTTTATTCTTATATTAAGAATTATTTTTTTTACTTTATAGCTCGATTAACCATAAAAGCGTTTTTTTTTGTTGTTGTTTTTGTTTTTTTAAACTATAATTTTTATTTTCTTCCTTTTTTAGTTCAATCTACAATAAAAGCATGTATTTTTAGTTTTTTAAATTACCATTTATTCATTGGTGAATAAATCTTAAAAGCGTCATTTCTTAGAATCTGGAATATCCATTACAATCCTATCAGTGCGCGTCGATACGGCCTGGTTAATTTTTTTTTTTTTTTGCATGAACGAGTCGTTTTTTTTTTATTTCAATTTTCAGAAAAATTAGACATTTTTTTATATTATGATAAGAAATTGTTGACACGCATTTTTACTTTTAGGATGGTAACTTAATCTTTTAGCCTCCAAATTAGTCCTTTAGTCCTCTTTTAGTTACCAAATCTGGAAATGGTATAATGAATTAGTCACCAAATCTGGAAATCTTTATTCCTCATGATCCTGATGAGGACAATGAAACAAAATTATGAAGTTATTTTATTGTCATCGGTCCTTGACAAGTGTGCAAAATTTTGAATTGTTCTAACCTTTTAAAGTCGGTAAAAATCAAGTTGAAGATTACGTTACATACAAGTGAAGCTTATAAAAGCGTGTTAAAAAGACTTCTTATCTGTTGATAAATTAAAATTTTATATTCTTAAGTTCTTAACAAGTATATATTTTTTTAAAAAAAATAAATAGCTTAAGAATTTAAAATTGTATACTAAAATTAGTTTAACATATAATTTAATTCGTTATGAATCCTTTCAATAGGCAACCTTTCTCTACAAATTTTTTTTCAATGTTATTTATTGGCTGAATTAACTAAACAATACCTTAGAGAACTTGAAAAAATCAAATAAAACATTACATTATTCCAATTTCTTTTCATTTTGAAAAAAAAAAAACACGTTGAAATTCCAGTAAAAGTTTCAAATGCACAGAAAAGTTTTTATTGTGTTCAATATTTTGCACTGCTATATTTATTCATTAGTATCCGGAAGAACATAAATGTTTCTTCAAAAGGAGTGATTGTTAGTCAATCGAATATTTCTCTGTCTTCCATTACCAAGTTACAACTAAATTAATCCTTAAACTATAAAAAGTATAATAAACTTTCATTGCCAAATGCAGAATTTTTAAAATTTGTTTATATACATGAACGATATTGAACAAGTAATATAAAGAAAAAAATTAAGTCAATTCCTACTTAGATCAACAACGAAAAATTTTATTTTAGCTACTTTTTATTAAATAGTTACAATGAATAGAAATATGTATATACATAGGGCAGAATCACAACATTAAGTGGTCATTAATTTTTATTAATTATCATTAAAATATCGTATTGTCATCCAAAACAATCGTGTCTATAAAATTTGAGTTCAACTGAATGCTTTAAAACGTGAGAAAAAAACCTTTTCAAGTTTTGACACAAGTCGCCAAAAATTATATCAACGCATTTGTATTTGTAATTCTTTAAATAATTAGTTTTAATCAATTAACTTTTATTAATTATAATTAAATTATTGTATTGTCATCCAAAATGATCATGTACATAAAATTTCAGCTCAATTGAGGGCTTTAAAATGTATTTTATTTTAATGGTTGAAAATTCCACCAAGATAAATAAACAAAAAATATAGAGAGAGAGTGTGAGTTAGTAGTAGGAATTGAAAATTAATTTTAAAGCAATCAAAGTTTCTATATATTGTTTTACTGTTCAAAATAAAGAATAGAGTACTTTTCTTTTATAATATACGTTAAGCTTTAAAAGAAAAATAATTTATTGAAAAATATACATTGCACATATTAACGCAGAAAAGTTTTTTTCCTGTTATTTATAAATAGTGACACATTTTAAAAGGTTTCATATAAAACTTCTTTTTTTTTACTTCAAAAAAATCGAGACAAAAATTGCAGACGATATTTGCTGAAACGCGGGAAAATGATTTTACTCGCTTCAGAACACTTTAAGGTATCCGACTACGTTCGGAACCGTGATTTTGCAAAAGCGTATAAATGGATAATACTTATGATATTTAGTGTCACTTAGATTAGAAAATGTACATAAAATTGTTTTAAGAATAGTATTACAATAAAAAATTATTTAAGTACACTATTTTGACAAAAAATGAGCATAGAATGACCCATTTTCAAAATATTCTCCTTTTGTGAAAAAAACTTCTATTATAATAATATTTTGCCTGTATAGAACTCAGACCTCTGTACAGAGGCTCAACTAGAATTTTTGAAATATATAACTTAGAAGTGGGTTTATCCATGTTTTACGACAACAGAGAGAGAAATTTTAAGAAAAAAAACGCCGATATTTATTTCAATGAGTTGTAACTCTGAAAATAATACAAATTTTTTAAAAATCATAGTTGAGCCTCTGTACAGAGGTCTGAGCTATATACAGGCAAAATATTATTATAATAGAAGCATTTTTCACAAAAGGAGAATATTTTGAAAAAAAAAGGTTATTCTAAGTTCATTTTTTGCCGAAATATTGTATTTAAATAAATTTTTTTTTGTCAAAATATCTTTAAAATAATTTTATACATGTATTCTAATCTACGTGACACTAAATATCAAGAAAATTATCCATTTATGCGCTTTTTTAAAATCTCGGTTCCGAACGTAGTCGGATACCTTAACTCGATATCATCACATTATATAAAGAAAAAATCGTTGTTTACTGAAAGCAGAATTTTTTTTTTTACACGACTATCTTATTCCTGAAAATCAAAATTTACGACTTGACACATGTATATTTTTTAGAATTGTTGTTAAAATTTATTTAAAAAATTACTCCTCTGAAAGTGTTTTGGTTTTCAAAAATAATTTTAAATTTCTACATCATTTTTCTTAGCTTAAATTTTTTTATATCATAATATTCATAAAAAGTAATACTTTTCTTCCATTAATATTTTATTTCCATTTTGTATAAATATTCTGAGTATTATTAAAACGATTTTTTTTTCTGTCAGTCAGCAGCAAATGATAAATCGTCAAAACGTGTCTGGCCCAAATGATTGATAAGTCATCAGTCGTGTATACAACTATTTTTACTGGAGGTTATTTGTATCATTTATGGCAATTCATCCGCGTGAATAGCGTAATTCATCTAATTAAACAAACAAAAGCATTTCGTTCAGAAGTCCAAAAAAAAAAAAAAAAAAATGTTTATGTTCTTTATGTTTTCTTTAAAGATATCAGTTTATTTATTTATTTTTTTTTTTTGCCTTAGAAGTACTTTTGACTTTTTTAATGCCGTTTTGAAATCGCACTTTTCAAATACCTGTTTTACCCTGCAGTAAATTTAATTTTCAAAAATATATTATTACAGTCATGAATTTCTCTTGAAATTCGAATACAATAGGAGTAAAATACGTACGAAAATTAGGCAACTTTCTTTTTTTCAATCCATCAATGCATAGAGTAAATTATACATAACCTGAAATTCATAAAAAAACTGAAATATAATCAAATTATCAAACATTTTATGAAAGTTGTGAGGCTGTCCTGTTTATTTCGAGAACCGATTTTTCGTAATTTGACCTTCTCAGAATATTTTTTGAGTCAAACAATTTTTTCTCTTAAACTTTGGCTGAAAATAACCTATTTGATGTAAATTATAAGTCGAGGTCACCAGCATAAAAACCTTACAACGGAAACGTAATCGTAATGGGTTGTTTTGTGCAATCAGAGGAGAAAAAAAATTCGATATAGCATGTAATACTACAAACTACATGTTACATGAAGGTCACATGAGAGTAAAAACCATGATAAAATACTTCACAGGATTAAGTACATATAACCGAACTTCACGTGAAAATATCATTATGAAAAAGTTTGATGAACTACAAAGCACTCTACAGAACCAAAAAGAGCCTCTAATCTCTCGATACGAACCAGTCACAAAACTAGAAAGGTGCAATTTTCATTATTTACAAGTTTCCTAATCTCCAGGCTTAGGTCAAAGAGTTCAGAAAACCCCCTTGTTAATCGACTTCGCGTAAAAAATTCGTTTTTAACACGTAATTTTCAAAATTATAAAAAAAAATAATATATTTCGCAAGATTTAAAAAATTGTAAATTAATAAACTGAAACTCTTTATAAAAAATTTAATTAATTAGAGGAAACAAACGTATGATGAAATTTTCTTCGTCTAACATTTTTACTCTATATAGCAAAAGAACCCGGATGTGTTCTACTTTTGTGACGTCATATTATAACTTATCATACCCTCGACTACCGACAAGTTCAAGGTCTTTATACGTACGCTTTGTGCGCGTGGTATAGAATATAAACGCGAACATACACCTTATTTTTTTTATTTCTCTCTTGTTCCTTCTTTGTTTTTTTATATGATTAATATTTTATTGTAACCTCAATATATTAGTACTTATTACACTCACACACGCATCTCATATGTGTCCATATTTAGAGACCAGGAAGAAATGTTGAGAAATAAATTAGCACTAAGTAATTTTTTAGGCACAAATTTACTTAGATTTATGAAGATGGCAGGTGTGGAAGCAAATTCAGTAATTTATGAAAAAGGACGCCGCGAAATTGAGAGCAAACAAATTAATTCTTAGTTCTCTCTTTTTGTTTTCCGTTTGACAGTTGAAGCATGAGTTTTTGTTAATTTTTAACAAGTAGTAGATTTCGAAAAACGACAGGAATATCCGGTAAAATCAAAGCATGAACTCATTGCTTTCTTGTAACACATTGTGATTTTAAATATTTACTGGTTTATATTATTTTAAATCTCTATTTTTGTCTTTCATTACCTTTTCAGAATTTTTCAATACTTAATTTCTTTAAAATAGTATATCTCTGGGTCATGTCGTTAGGTCATGATTTTGATTCTGATCTATTTGAATATTTTGCAAACGCTTTCAATTTGGAATTCTGAAATATTCAATGTGTGAAAATTCTATTACGCAGACGAAAGCTTCGATCATCTATAGAAATCTAAATTCCTTTATAAAATCAACCGCTATCCTTTCTAAGACTCAATTTCATTTATAGTGCATTAAAATTATTTGATACATTTCAAAAAGCGATCCTGAAATAAATAATCAAATGTTTAGAATTACTTGATACAATAGAAAAAAGAAGTTATTTTTTGTTCATGTTGTTTGACATTCAAAAACCAAACGATAACAACTAGTTAAAATTAAAATCACAAAAATAAATATATACACTAAATGGCAACATCTTCAAAATTGCATTAATTTTTTATTTATTTAAAACTTAATTTTTGACTAAAAAAATTTAATCGAATTTTTACTAAATACTATATAAATTTTTGGAATTTTCACAGTATTATTTAAAATGAAATGTATTGTGGAAATGTGATTTTAAACTATGTTTTAGTATTCTAACAAATTTCAATCTATTTAGAGAGAACTTTTTTTTAGAAATGATAGACTACAAATAACTAAAATGGCAGTGATATTCCTGATAAAATAACTTTGAATGATTGTTATACCAGACACCGGCGGTCGTTATCTAAAATAAATATTGTGCGGCGAAAAAAAATAAGCTTTTCTAAATAGGATTTTAACTTATGCAAAATAAATAAATTGACCATTTTGGAGTCCAGTGGTCTCCAAATAGGAATGTGAACTTTTTTTAGGCGAATCGGTCTACATTTAAGTGTCACGCGAAGAAACTTCTGCAATGACCTACGCAAATTCAAGACAACACGAAGGCGGTTGAATCGTTGTTCTTTTTTTTTTCTTTTTGATGCTACATGAATTTATACTAGGTTGCAGGTAATGATCGCTTACAGCTATTTATAATTATAAAATACCAAAGACGTTTTCTTGCTGTTTCATAATTAATTTTTTTTTTTATTATCGCCTTTCGTCTTTAAGTTAATTGCTTTTATTTAGATATTAACAGCATTGTGTTACAATTCTTTTTTTCAAATTCGCTGTCCCATTAAAATAGGATGCACATAAGGCTATATTTAAAAGTTCATTTAGAAGTTTGACTACCCTTTTTCCTTGATAACTTATGAATTTTAAATGCATTAGCACATTACTTGAACAAAGGATACAATGATAAAAAGTTTTGTTTTTTTTAACCGAATTAACGGGTCCGTTTTTATTTTGTGCCTAATATTATAATTTATGCATTCGTTATTACAAGAATAATAGTTGAAAGCTTACTAAAACTTATTACAAGTCTAACACATTCATATGTAAATTAATTTTAAAAACAGCAGTACACACATTACTTTTATGCGAATTTTCACGACATTTAAAGCAAAATGTGTCAAAAATAAAGTAATTTTTCATCTTAAAGAAAAAAAAAATTAGATTTTATTTACAGAAAAATAGTGAACCTTGCATGACTTGTTTACATTTAGAAAGGATTTAAGAAGTTATTAAAAATAAATGAACTATGTCTATTTTTTTAAAATATATATATATATGGAAAATAAAATTTCATTTACGCAATTCAATTTTATTTATTCCAAATGTAGCATTTCACTTAAAAAATGGTGATTTTGAAATTAATGTAATGAAAAAAATTATCGGAATATTTTCTCTTATTTTTGTTCTAAAACATTTTCCAAAACACAGTGATATACGGATAGAATGCTTCAATATCAAATTAGATTAATATTAAAATAAATACAGTCGATATAAAAGGAATGCTTATTTTAAATATATTTTTACTTATTTGTTCACAAATTTTACCAACAAACTGGTAATATTTCAACACTACGTGCATTTTAAAAATTATACAGCGATCAATTTTTGAAAGAAAATTCTAGTAAGAAAAACAGTGAGAATTTTTTCTCTATTGAAATTAATATCATATCTTATTGTTGAAACTATAGTGAATTCACTTTGCACAAGATGTATTTAAAATTTTGGTATAGGTATACTTTCAACAACCAAATAGAATGTACTGAATAATTTAAATATTTTCGAAGAGATTTATTCAATGTCTTTTTATGACAGAGAAATATATTTGCTTAAATACTATTATAATTACAGAAAAATACGTTTAACGCGAAAACGTTTAAGACGAAATATCGGTTAACACGAAATAATGCAACGGTCTCGACAAACTACTATGTATTTTCATGCATCTTTCCTCTTAACACGAAACGAAAATCGCTCTTAACACGAAAATATTATCTTTCCGGGAATAAACAAAACATGGAAAACACCAGCCAAATTGGATTGTCTTATTGTATTACAGGACAAATTCATTGTAGTAGATGATGGTAATGTGTATACAGCCCCAATTATATATGGCGTGAGTGAATATTAACGTCGCACTGTTTAGCTACACGAGGGCTTTTGGCGACGGACCACGTAATTTTGAACCATGGTCAAGTGACGTGGACGACACCTGAGCTGGCACCCCCTCTCTTAACTACCACACCACACCAATGGGAGGACGTTTCAGCTCTCGACAGATTTAACGTGCAACGCTGCCCTACACGGCGAGTCTTTAGTGGTGCTGGGCTCGAACTCATGACATGCCTGCCATGGTCCGATACCTTAACCTCTGGGCTACCGCAGCCGCCCCAATTATGGCAGACAAAGACATTTTGGAGTTTGTTCAAAGCTCAAAAGGTATCATTGAGTAAATATCTGAGCTGAAAATGAAATGAATAATGCAGCTCTTGTTGCCATGTCATCCGAAATAAGGAATGTCATGAAAAGTATGCGCAGTTATTTAGACGCAAATTTCAATGGTGAAATGAACAACAAAATGGACGATATCGAACAATTTGTTGACAATTGATGCTAAAAAACAATGTAAAGAAATTATTTTCCAATAACTCAATAAATGCTTTGTTTTTTAAAAAATCTGAATAGTATTTTGCTATATATTTTTCTAAGTTCTTGCGAAGGCTTTTGTTTCATTGATTTTTATTAAATATATGCATATATATATACATATCTATGTAAATAAAATAACTCTAATAAGCTTAGTTTTTTTAATATATGTTTTTTTTTTTTTTTTGCAATATCCTTTAACACTAAAAAATAATTACCTTCAGTTTCGTGTTAGCGATTATCACTGTACTGGAAAAGTTTCAAAGCCGTATTTTAATGAAGAAAACAGAAGCTTAATTAAAATACATAATACTTTTTTTGTGGTTTTTACAAATAAGGGATTCAAACCCATGCTCCACTAATCTCTTACTATGCTTAGATAGATTTTTATTCAGGAGTAATATACCCAAAGGAAATTCAGTGCTTAGAAAACAAGTAGCGAGATTTTCAAGAGATTTTAATTTGCAATAAGGGAATTTCTCAGTTAAATATGCTTAATTTGTTTTCTTGAGGCTGCAAGACACAACTGTCATTCTTCTTCGAATCATTTCTAATGCGATGGTTTTGTTAACTTTCAGGCAAATTTTTATACGATATACCTTAAAACTTTTTTAAGAATATATATTTTAATATGAGACTAAGCATCTGGGTGGGGATGAGGATTAGAATAGTTTATTAATTACATTGAAAAAAAAAGACATAATATTAATTAATATTTTTACAAAATATTTTGATGAAAGAATTAACTTAGTTTTTTAGTCTTTCTTTTATATTCTTTATCACGAACATCTTTCTATGAGATTGAAAATTACACGAAGCTTTTAATATCGAGTAATCTGGATTATTTGATTAAAAATGAGCACTCTATGGCAATACATAACAATAGTTTAAATTAAAATAAATCATAAAATTGATAAGACGAGATAAGGCAGACTTAAGAAAATTAGTTTAATAAACATGCAAAAATATGTGAATGAAATAATAAAAGCATAGAACATATTATATGAGGAAAAATAATTACTATTAATTTTTAAGATGAATTTCATAATTTTATATTTTATTTGTAATTCACTATGTGGTATTTTATGTTAATTGTGTTTATTTTTTAAATATTCTTTATATAATTGTAAATATTATTTTATTCTAAATTTTTTAAAAATAATAATTATTAATATTATTTTATTCTTAATTTTTTAAAATTATATTGTTAATATTTAAAATAATATTTGTAAATTTGCAAAAACAATTTTCTTGTCACTTTTTTGCTTTGCTAGTTCGGCAACTGTCCAAATATTAATTTGCATTAGCTAACTTGCAACGGTTTTACTTTAGCGGCAGTTAAGCCTAACGAATAAAAAGTGTTCGATTAATTTTTATGTAGTTTTCTTATTCTTAAATGATAAAGGAACAAACATCACAACAGTAAATTACGATTCTTGAAAATAATTTAGCTCGCAGATAATTATTCTTTCTGGTCCTAATATCTAAAATAAATTGCTTATTTATTTAAAAAAAACTCCCTTGAATTTTAGAAGTCCAACGATAAGAAACTAAAATTATCCTCCTAGCTTACAGATTTCCTCACTAACAAATCAATTGTAAAGCTTCTCAAAAGAATAATAAAAAAGCTGTCAAAAAAATCAAGTATCTTCCACAACGTTCACGGCCATTTTTTAAATAAAAGCACGCCCACAGTATACAGATTTCATTCAAGGAAGTGATTATGCAGGTTTACCATATATGCTAAGACACTATCATTCAACTCTCATAGCAATAAAACCTCATTCCAAGTCCCTAACCTCTCAAATTTGAGGCCAAGGTTCCGAGAGTTAAATTCTGCGTCATCTTTTTTCATCCACAACCCTCACTTATTAACCGGTAGAGATCCACATGTTTTGGGTTAGGAAGTCTCCAGTTACCTTTGCGTGAAAAGTCAATATATTTTGCGTCTATGAATTATAATTTCTACTCGTAAGATAACAAGTTTCTGCCCTTTTTTAAAAATTACTTTGCTGTTTTTCCCACTTAGAACTCATTGACCTTTATATTTTGAGAAAATATGCGTAAGACATACTTGACCTTTTAGACGTCGAATTTATTTTAGTAGATTTTAAGTAAAAAAATTAATTACTCATTCGAAAATTCTTCTTCCCGTGCTGAGCGTTGACCTCTTTTACGTTTTGACCTTGAAAAATAATTAAAAATTCTTTCGTATAATCGTTTTTTTCCTATAAAAAAGATTTTTGGAAAGAGAAATTTAAAAAAAGGTGAATGTGAATGGCGTTTTAAATTCATTCATAAATATACAAATAGTTTTTACCGTTGGATTTTTTTTTTATGAATTTTCAATCTTATATTTAATTACAAATATTCATTTAATTCATTTTGGCAACACGTGGAATACAACGATATTCTTTAATGACGATTTGTAACAAATAATTTCAGTATTATTGACTTATGATACCAGAACAGAATAGTTCGACTTGACTCTTGTCTTACTATTCCAAAATAAAGATACAGAAGCAGAAATTTAATGATAAAGAAGAAAAATTGACATGTATTGTATATGTGTACTCTTTTTTAGTTGAAATAGATTCTCTTGAGCAAAAATTAATTATATAAACGGATAGAAGTTTTGTTTAAAATCAGAATGAAAATAATAATAAATAATTCTGAACATATTGAAAAAATAAAAATAAAGATTGAATATTCTGATGCAAATCTTAAGAAATCAAAATTTTTCTTCTTTAGAATGGAAAGTGTTCTTCAAAAATACTACATATGTAAAAATTATATTAAGATATTAAAAAAGGCTATTACATTTAAACGTAAACACTGCAAACTTGTGTCAAGTGTTTAAACTAAAGAATTAAATAGATAACAAGGTAAAAATATAAAAAGTTTATTTAGTAACATTATACGACAAATTCATTAAAGGGAACTTATAATTAAAAAACAAACATATTTAATTTTACATATATAAATTAGGAGAAAATTGTGAAGTTAGGAATTTAATTGAAAAAAAAGGATAAAGAAATGGAAGAGAATATATAATGAAATACATTAAGCGCTTTTCGAGAAATTCTAAGATATGAAGAATTAAAATTTTCTTTTTTACTCAATATGTAATCACAAATTTTCATACTGAATATAGATTTCTAAATTTCTTGATAAAAATGAATTTTTATTTTTTAACTATGGATTACTTCCTTTCTTTAAATTAATCAGGACGAAAGGCGCTAAATGACAACTCATTAATTTTATTGAAATCGATTCTTCAAAAGAATAATCGATAAATATTGCGATCAAAGCTAACTCTTTTAGGCTTACGTTTTAATAATGAATATATTCATGACAAAAGAAAAACTGTCTTTCGTTTGGAAACAATTTGCATGCAGAACATCTGTTCAAACGTGTTATCAAATTCGACTTACATATGTTTCAACACCAGTAAACCCATCTTTAAAAAAATAAAAAATAAAAAGAAGTAGAAAAAGAAGAACACGATAACATATTATTTTTTTTTAAGCCTTTAAAAAAATCCTGTTTAAGAAGATTTTTTCTAAGCGCACCGTTAAACACGATAACGATTCTTTCCCTTTCGAATGAACTCAAAATAGTAACTTAAATGAATATTTTTTTTCTTCTTTTAACAAAAAATATATACAGTTCGAAAGGTGCGGAGAATAAGAGAATGAAAGCAAATCTAATATATAGTTATTTCAGACATTATTTTAAAATTGTTGCCAAAAAAGCTACTGGACATCTGTGAAGTACAGAACATCCAGAGCGTATAAATCTGGGTACATTATTCCCACAAAGAGAATTGGATAAAAGAATCATTTCTCAACACAGCAGACGACAGCGAACATTTTTTACTACCGTTTTTGGTTGAGTGAACATCTGATGAATATACACACTAATTTATCTAAAGTGTAAATGTTTTGTTCAGAATAAATTGTTTTGTTCGGAAACTAGTCATTATTCTTTCATGGCAACGGAAGTAAAGAGTTGTAAGTGATTTTTCTTTCTTTCTTTTTTTTTTTTTGTTTTGTTTTGTTATAAAGAGTAATAAAAACATCACTTACGTAAAAGCTAGTATTCTGTATAAATGGATTTATATAAAAATAAACTAATATCTTTGTTGTGTTTGTATACACAGCAATAAACCGCTTTTACCAGCACCACAGGAACTTCTTAAATTTATATTCGCACAACATAAAGATTAAAAGCTAGATATTTATAGCAATTTCACATTTATGGAAGATGTTAGTTTGTTGTACTTGTGAATATTATTTGCCCATAAAATTTCTTTAAAGGCTTATGTGTTTATTATTATCCTTTTAACGCAGCAGACTCTACATTCTGTTAAGAATTAAAAATAGTGGTGGGAATAATTTAGTTCCTGTGTGTACGAATATTAACTTAAAAATAGCATAAAATTATTTGTTTAAATTGGATCGTGGTTATTTTAAGAACCAGAAGTAATTTAATTGTGAAATGACCCGCGCGATGTCTTTTTTTAAAAAACGGAAATAAGGAATGCTTACTCATGATTTCTAATATTCCGTCACAGTAAAAAAATTTTTAAATTATGACAAATTATTGAATGAATTACAGAATTTTAAAAGTATTTTATGATGTGTATAATAAAAAGTAATTGATATGAATTTTTTCTGAATTTAAACTGTAATAATAATTTTTCGTTAGCAAAATATGCCAATGCATATAATGATTGATAAGCAGTGATAAAAACTCAAGAAACTAAGAATAACAATATCTAATGCTTCAAAGTAATTGCGTACTGTTCTGTGTCTAGATCTTAAGACCTAGCCAGTTTCATTGCTTAAACAAAAAGTTTTGATTTTTCTAAAAAAAACGTAGAATTCACTCAAACAATTTCAAAGAATAAATCAACAAAATAAGCTTTCCTCCAGTACTAGAATAATATTTTTACATATCAAGAAACGAAGTTCTTTTTACAATGAAGCATTCAATTAAATGTTTTTCGAGATCACAAAAATATAATGCCATTGCCAAACGATCTTACATAAAATAAACAAATAAATATAATAAAATGACATGCTTAAAAAAATAAATAAATAAAAGTCACGTGACACTAGTTCACAATTCTTAACAACGTACGAAATAATAATTTATTTTTAAACTTCGTATTTTTCCGTAATATTTGTTTTCCTTTTAACTTTAAGTTAAAAAAGTACAAGCATAGAAAAATTTAAAAAACATAGTTTTTAAAAAATGTCATATGCTGTGCAAGAACCAAAACGAATTACTGAAAACCTTTCTGACTATTCTTCATTAACAACAAATCAACAATACATTTTAATTTCCAGGAAATATTACGGTCTTAACAAATCATATCGCTTCAGACATAGACATGACAAACTAAATATGTTTTTCTACTCATATGAGTTAATTATTTTATTTCAAAAATGCAACAGAAATGGTCATATATAAGGTGAAAAAAGTCAATGCAGAACAAACGTGACCCTCTTTGGATGAGTACATGCCAAATAAAAACGCGGTGTCCTTTAAAGAGTAAAATATAACATTCTGACTTGAGGACCATAAAGCCAGAATTGGTTCTACAATTCTAAATTCTCGGTTAGAGGTCAAAGTGTCAAAAAAGAGCTTTTTCAAAGGAAGCAAACATCAAAGAAGACAAAGCCAAAAGGATCAACTTTGACAGGTATCTCATCTAAGGAAAGAGCAGAACACATACTAAATGACACCTTTTATGCTCGGATTGGTACTATCCGAATGTTGCCACGGTTGAATATGCAGGGCATTTCCGTTCGGACAAATGTCAGTTGCATCTTTTAAGTATTCGCAATTGATAGATTGATACACTACATAGAAACATAAACAGTTATTTGTATCATTCATTGATATGTCCGGGATATAATTTGAATACATCCTGATTGCTTGTGAAAGGCAACAAGTAGTAATTCCTTTATAGTATTTTCTTAAGGTACAAACGGTCAGTTGTATGTTTTTGTTAAAAAGCTTTTTGATTGTCGTTAATACTGACATAATTGGAGAATTTTGAAGTGGGATTATTTTCGAGATGCGAATGAACTCTTGATATCAGAGTGTTGTTGAATGGCGTCGGTGTTCAACAATTTCATTTCAAGACCCAGATTTCAGTGGTTGATTATCATTTGTCTATTTTTGTTTACATTTCACACAAGAAGGAAATGGAACAAAATTTTGTTTGGTAATAGCTGAAAACTAATTACAGCTTATTTAAAAAGACGACAGATATAAATGTAAAAAGTAGGTAAGACAACCAAATAATAGAATAAACTTCATAATATTAAGTCATTTTTTTTCGAACAAGATAAAGAATTTATAATATCAAAAACATCATTAACACATGAGACATCTTTCTGTCTTTTCTTATGAACCTTCATGGCTATTAAGTAAAAAGCATACAATTTTTTAAAAATTGAAAAACAAATTATTTTTGATTATGAAATGAAATATATTGCTTTAGTCTTTTGTTTTATATGAGGCTATATATATTTTTTGTGCAAACTATTAGGCTTTCAGTTTTGAAGATATTTTGCACGTTGAAGATTCTTATTTATAAAAGCTAATTTACAAAACATTTCTCCCTTCACATGTAATCAGGATGTTTTAAGCCATTGGCCAACTGGGGAGTCTCGTTCTCGACTCAGCTTCAGTAAGATAAAACTGCAAATGATTTTGATCGTCAAATGTAGTCCCGGGCATATTCTCTGAAATTTAGAACTTTGAAATATCTTCCAACTGGCATCAGTTTCAAGACTGCATTAAGTCATGTCCGTATCTAGGCCTGGGCCTACCACCATACATCATCATGACTCATTTAGTCAAAAGAGACAGAGTTTGGGCCTATGGTTTGTGAGTCATGCATATTTATTTCTTACGGGTTATATATACTGTCAATTTAAAAGGTAGCAGGCGAGGCTTAATTTGTATAGGGACTCAGGGCCAGAAGTCTTTCGATATCGATGCGTGTATTTCAGTGTTTCAACAAACACTTCTCATTGTAAAACAATTCAGATAAAATAAAAATAAATATTAAGTTTGGTACCGTTGCTGAAATAGTAGGATTTAAAAGTTCCCAGACTGAGCCTATAACGTGGAAAATTTTTGCAGTAGATTGAATAAATATTTATTCAGTATTAAATTAAAAATGAAAATTTAACAGATTAACGAAAAGTAAGTACTATATAAAAGCAAATACTGTAATTTAAAAGGTTTTTTTTTAACTAATTTTCTGTTGATTGTTTAAGAAATTTCTATTGAAGGAAATTTTCTGCAAAAAATATTTTTAATGTTTCTCATGAAAATATCCCATTATTACGTTATTATTAATTTCATGTCTACTATTGTAATAAATTTGTAAGAAAACATCCTTATGTCTATCATTCATGCTCAATTGATTTTTAGATAAGACAATTTTTTCTCACTGAGAATTAATAATAAATCCATTGTAACCTATTTTGAGTTCGAATCTGAGTTACTGAAACGTAAAATAAACGTAAGAAAGATCATTAAATATTAAAAAAGAAAAAAAAATTGAACTAGCTGACCGGAATTTTTAAAAGTAGTTATTAAAAAAAAAGGTTTTATTATTCTATATTAAGAATAACCTGCTTCTGGAATTAATTGAAATAAAAAAGGAAATTTAATGCCTATTGTGTTCTAATTTAGAAATAAATTTTCATGTTAACGAATATTAAAACAAGAGCTGTGTTGCACAAAAAGTTTCATAATTCTTCTCCAGAATGAGAATTAATGAATCTATTTTTCAATTCCTACTATTAGCTCACACTCTCTATGTATTTATTTATTTATTTATCTTGGTGGAATTTTCAATCGTTAATAAAACACATTTTGAAGCGCTCAATTGAGCTGAAATTTTATGTACATGATTATTTTGGATGATAATACAATAATTTATTTATAATTAATAAAAATTAATTGATTAAAACTAATTATTCAGATAATTACAAATACAGCCACGTTGGTATCATTTTTGGCGACTTGTGTCAAAACTTGAAAAGGTTTTTTTCTCACATTTTTTCAAAGCATTCAGTTGAACTGAAATTTTATATACACGATTGTTTTGGACGACAATACGATACTTTAATGATAAAGACTAAAAAAATTTTTCCGCTTAATGTTGTGATTCTGTCCTATGTATATACACATTTATATTAATTGTAACTATTTAATAAAAAGTAGCTAAAATAAAATGTTTCTTTGTTGATCTAAGTAGGAATTGACTTAATTTTTTTTTATATTACTTGTTTTATTTTCAAATTTCTTTATAACAATGATATTTTTATTGACAAAAAAATGCGGATAGCTACATGTAGAATATAACTGGAATCTAAAATGGTAAAAAAGAAGAAAAAAAAGTTGCATTCTAACTATATTTTTTTTATGGAAACTTACAATTTTTGAATAGTTACTTTTAAAAATTCCTGTCAGCTAATTTAATATTCCCTCTCCCCTTTTATTATATAATATTAATTAATCATTTAATAAATTTGTAGATTAATAAATTTATCTTTACATTTTTAACTGTTACAATGTTGAGAAATCAAGTTTTCTTTAGATGCTGAAAGGCTAGAATCTCAACAAACAGTTTTTTATAATTTGGAAATCTATTTAAAGTTACTAGGGGAGGGGGGCTAACAGTGGACCACCCCCCATTGCTCAAATTATATAGTTGTTCATACTCATTGCTCAAATTATAAAGCTGTAATTTGCATGTATCATGCAGTTCTTTTTTTTTCCTTCAATATATTGTAAGCAAAAATAAATAAATAAAATTTGATTTTTCATCTTGCATTTTGATTTGTGTTTCAATTTAATACTTCTTCAAACACAATGTTCCTAATTACCTTTTCCTCTAAATTGCACTGAATTTTTATTCTGTCTTTTCTTCTACACCTTGACAGAGCCGCATACAATTGTCCATGAGTAAATATTGTCTCCTTTGATGTTAAACATAAACCGACTTTTTTTTTTAGAACTCTGCTCCTGTGATTTATTAATCGTCATGGCAAATGTCAATCTTACAAAGAATTGCATACGTTTCAGTACCAATGTCATGTACCCCTCGAGTGTCCAGTGTGATCCTTGTAAAGTATACAATTTTGCCTTTCTTATCTACTGATAAAATTCCCCAGTGCAGTAAATATATAACGAAAATATTGAACAAGACTTACTGCATTTTTATAATTGTTCTCATGTGTTAGATAAATAAATAAATTTATTACATCATCACGAAACACTTCTTTTTTTTTTTTTTTTTATAAATAGAAAGAAATGAAATTTTGCAATCTGAAACTGGAGTTTTAACCTAAACCTTATTATTTTGACAATAGAATATCTAAATAATTAAAATGAACTTTTAGTTCAGGTATATTTATATGGCTCAATAGAATGCATACGATAAACATTTTCCTGATTTCCTGAGTGTTATGTAACAGAGGTCGCCAAAGTGGTGGTCAGCGAGAAAATTTCGCTGGTCCCCAGAAAAATGTGGAATACATTTACTCATCTCGTAAATTATGTTTTAAGATGCATTGAAACATAATTCAATTCATTACAATACATGAAAAGTTATAAAAACGCTACTTCATAGAATAATGCCATTTCATAGGAATGTATAATGCCAAAAGTTTGATATACTTAAGCCATTTTTTTAAATTATTTTGTTTTCACACTTTTTGTTTATTTTATTATGGTTTATTAATAAAACTTTCATAATTTGGTTACAATTAATAGTTTCGTATTATTAACTAGGTATTAAGGTACATTTTATGTGACCTTAGATCACAATTTTTTTCTTATAAATATATTTAACCCTTAAGAAATCTTATTAGGGGTCCGCAGGATTTAAATTATGAATGTACTGGTCCGTGAGGTCAAAAAGTTTGGCGACAGCTGTTATATAACATGTCTTAAATAGTTATTTTTAAATATATATATATATATCTTGTATAAATATACTTTGATTTTTAAATCTTTTTTTAAATTTCTTTTTGTGTTACCGAAATTAATGGAATGGAATGAATCTTGTTTATCTAAATAAAATTTAGTATTAATATTCAGTCATTGCCTTTTTAATACTTGAATGATACCATATTAAAGGTTAAATTACACTCTGAAATAATACTATCATAATTTTTTTCTTGTAATTCATTTATGTGGTTAAAGTTAATTTGATTTTATATGAATATCCTCACAGATTGTGATCTTTAATTTCACTTCAAGTATAACTAAAGCTACAAATTTATTGAGTTTTTTTTCCAAGTAACATTTTTTGAGCATATTTTTTCTTCTTCATATCTTTCTATTTCTAAAGGGAAAAAAAAGGGACCATTTGCAGTTTTTTTCTTTATTAAACAATTATTAGTTCTCAGGAAGAAAATTAATGCAGTTATGGAAGTGATCCTGGATTTTAAATCACTGTGCTTCTCAAAAAAAAACACGCCGCATACTCTCTCGACAAACAGAACGTTAGTGAAGAAGTAAAAAAAAACCGATTATTTTCATTTAAAATATTTCACATTTTTAAAAAGGATGGTATAACAAATGAGTATCCGTGTAACAGCAATAAAATTAGGTAGATATCCGACATAAAATAAACCTGTCAGGGATTTCCCCAGGGATTTCTCTAGCGGTTAAAACATTCCTGGAGCTATAAAAGATTTCTATAACTCTGGGAAATACCTTTAAGAAAACCCAGCTGACCGAGCACAAGTAAAATCGAAGTGAAAACCGTGATTCTCTTCCACTGACCTCACCAGACATACATCCGAAACGGACTTTTCATTTTCTCCCGGCCTCATCAATCCGCTTCTAATAGCACATATCCGTAATTCTTACCTACTTTTTTCCCTACAGTAGTCACGTACCAACAGAGGGGCCTCCATCGACACCAATCGAAAGCCGTTGCTCGGGAGGAACAAATCTCACCATCCCTACGTCACCCTGACCTCTAAAGAAAAAAATCCACTAGCGGACCGTGTCTTCCAGAATTCCTCGAGATTAGGTCATCGACCGACTTGTCGTCGTCTTCTCTGCTCAGTCAAAAGTTCATGCGACTCGAAATTACTACTAGCTGGCCGGTGGTGGCCCCGAATGGATTCTTCTGGTGATAGTCAGGTCGAATAGGATTGGGATGGACAAGATTGCTTCAGAGGCGCAGAAGACACCTTTTTTTTCTTTCTTTTTCGGCTGGTTAGAAGAATGCTTTTTGGGGGGGAAGTATGTGAAAGGGTTTATGTTACGGGCGGGAAGAGGTTGCAGAGTACGAGTGGCCTTGAACTTGGGTTCATTCTTTTTGTTTGATTCGAAGAGAAAACATCCTAATGAAAAGAGAATCCTCGTTTGGGGGTTAGTCAAAGGGCGGAGTTTCTTACCTTAGAAGTGTAGGGAATGGGGACTGATGTTTTTTTTTTTTCATATTTTCGAGTTTTGCCTTCAATTCAAAATGAGCGGTTGAAGGTAATAACTCTGTTTAAATATAAATTGCAGTTTAGTATAAATCACCATACATGTTTGGGACATGATTAGTACGTTTTCAGAACAAAAATGTATGTCATACCCTTTTTTCCCTCCTGTTTTGATGCTTTTTGGTTCAGGCACTATTTGAAATGATTGACAACAGAATCAATCTGTTTAAAGTCAGATAGTGTTGGGAGGGAAGCTATTTTTTCTTTTTTTCATTTTTCCTTTTGTGTGTGTGTTTGTAGCAGAAAAAGGGCTTGAGGTCATTCGTTTGTTTGAGGAAGATATGTGCAATGAGCTGCAATTTGAGATGATTGACAACGAAATAAATCTTTTCAGAATCAGGTGGAGGGAAGGGGAGAATTGTGTTAAGTTAGACATAATTGAAGGAGTGTAGTTGAGGGTATTCTTTTGTTTCGGGAAAAAATGCGTAAAAGGCGGAAAGGTTTATAGAGTTCATTTGGCCTTCTTTCCATCATCTTCTTATCAAAATTCATTTGCCTGGTTTTTCATTAATTTTAGTAAGAAAATTGACATGGGATGACACTTAAAGTTCTGAATTTCTCATTACATATATCCCACTAAAGAAATGGAAAAAGCACTAATGTATATGACTTATGATTTTCGCTCCTCTACATTGTTTTATCTAAAATTTAAAGTTAGTTATAAGCTAACTGAATAAGGAACTAATTGTTATAATCAAGTACTAATGAACAACGACCTAATGTATCGTTAGTAAATTCATCAATGAAAGTAAAATCAATAAAAGTCATCGTCAAGGCAAATTTGACTGAATTGTGATGGAAACAAAGGAAAAAGTGAAACATTTCTTGTAGTATGTATCATATGGTGGAATATATTTTGGAAAGAATTTAATAAAAGAATTATTGCAATATTTGAGAATGATCTGTTTTTTCTCTTGCTTTATTTTTCAGGATTCAATATATATATATAAGGGTTCTACAGGACGATTATAATGAAAGTTTCATTATCAAAATGCTGTAAAAAAAGAAAGAAAGAATCACTGCTCACAGAATGATTTCAAATTTGAACATACTTGAAGAAGGAGGAAGCGGTATAGAGTGAGGGGAAAAAAATAATCGGTGTTTTCATTGCTGCTTTTTATGTGGTTTTCGGCCCAAGGGCAGTTGAAAACCGATTTTTCTCATCCAGTGTGGTACGACCTTGTCATGGATGGGCTTTTCACTAACAGAGCAATAGCTATTGACTGATAACTGACTTAGAAGGCATTTTTTCCCCGTCAAAAAACAGAAACAATCATACATATTGAACAGTACAGTTGGTTTAATGAGCGACTCATGCCATAGTCGTAGTGGTTCGATTCAAAATGCTTCATGTAGCTGAATCCTCTATCGTTATGCCGCTTATAGCGCTGTCTATTGATATACTTCATAACTTTTTTTCTTATTCCATAACGTTTTCCCACTTTTCAAGTAGTATATTCAGTTTAAATTTGAAGTCATTCTGAAGTGGCTCATTTTTTACAGCATTTTGAAAGTGGAATTTTAATTATAATCACACACACATTGCACATAAGATTGAAACACTTCCGGTTTATTATTGTTATTTTGCAAGCAGGTTAAAAAGAATTATATAAATAAGTTTAAATTGAGGATAAATTATATAACAACATAAATAAAAATAATTTTATAAAAATTAGCGTAAATGAAGGGAAAAAATATATCTTCAACATATGAAAGATAATAGTTTTGTTTTTGAACATATTCTTTTTGCTAAACTGACAAAAATAAAAGTTAAATTTAACAGTAAATGAATGTTAACAAACTCAATATAAATGTATTAGAATCTTCAATTTCTTAATCTTATTGTTACAATTGCAAATCATTTAGTAGTTTTTAAAAAATCAGCTGTTCAACGAAACTATGAAAAAAGAAACTAATGTGAATTGGTAAAAATAAATTTCAAAATGCTTTTTAATATGATCTTATTTTACAAAATGGCACGATAAAGAATCAAATACTGATTCAAAAAAAGTATGCTACTTTTTTGCATGAAATATTTATTTAAGAGAGTGGAAAAATGCGAGAAATGGGACATCTTTAATGCGTACCAAATAAAATAGCTTACTAAACAGAAATTTCTGGGTAAATTTTCTTTTTTGATGAAAACTAAATACAAGAACATTGATGCAAAACGAATTATAAAATTCTCAAAGTTTAAAGAATAGAATTATATGTTGCTGAAAAAATTGATAAGCATACGAAATGAAAAAGTAAATTATTTTGCAAATATCGAATTAGATATTTTTCAAAAAAATTTAAGTAACGTTTCAGTGTATTATTGTAGTTGTTTTTTGAAGGGGGATGAAAAAATCCTTTGTGCCTGTTCCTTTCAATAAATTATTTACAACTTCTTTAGTTAAAGTTAATGCGTTTTATAATACTCATTCACAGAAGGTCTGATATATAAATTTTTAAGTACATTTTTGAATTAAAAATTATTATTATTATTTATTTTTTAAAATAATTTTAAAAAAAAAAAAAAAAAGCTGAGGACTTATAAAATAATATACATCGAACCTTATAGAGAATTTATAAGATATCTCATACGCTTCCTCTCACTACTTTCAATTATTTTTATTTTTATTTCCAAAAAATTTCTTACTGGTTTTATTTATATTGTCCTTAGCTTTACCAACTCTGACATTTTCACCGAAATCGTTTGCTAATACTTTTAACACATTCTTTTTGTTCCTGTCATTCAATTAACCTTCGAGAACCGCAAAGATATTTCCGATGGGGGAAAAATATACCAAAAGAATTTATTAGAAACTCACCATTCTTAACGTATAATGGTCTTTGGCGTTGCCTTTAATAATTATGGTTTGTTCGAACAAGTTTAATTATCAGTCTCTCTTAGCGTGAATCTTTTTTTGTTTTTGTTTTGTTTTAAATAGAAGTTCTTTCGCGGTTGGGACTTTTCACCTATTTAATACAAAGAACTCTTGCAGTTTCAGTGGCAATTGTACAATTGAGTTCAAAGACATCTGGTTTAAGGGTGTCTGGAGAGGTTTTTTTGACCTAAGGAAGGAAAAAAGGCTGAACTGTGAGTCGAGGAAGTATTTTGAATTAATTATTTTAAGAGGATTGCAGCTAGTCAAAAGGAAGCATAAATTGTCACTTTTTATTTGATTTGATTTTTTATGACTACATTTTCAAATTCAGATAAGTACAGGTGGAAGTTTCAGCTGCAAGAAGAAGACTAAGTCTATCAAGTTTTATAAATTTGATAAATAGAAGTATTTAACACGCAATTTTTTAAACCTTAAATTTTAAAAGAAGATATGAATAATTTTTTTTATTTAGTTATCTTTAACATATTAACTTTCATGTTAGCTTTTTTTAAAACTGAGAAGCAGTGGCGTAATGTACGCACCCGCACTACGGGCGGGGAGGGCAGGACTCTAGGGGGCCCGAAGCCTGAGTGATGCCTAATACGTAAGATTCGGCTTGAGGCCCAAAAACTGACTGTGCAGGGGGTCTTTAATACTCTCCGTTGCACCACTGCTGAGAAGTATGTGAAAAGTCTCAAAAAGATGAATAAAATTTATGTACGAAGAACAAAAATCGAAAGTAAGAATGATTATTATGTAATTTTATTTTAATTAAACCTTCTAGCATAACTCAAAATTGAGAAAAGAATTCCAGCGATTCAGATAAACTTAATTTATACATACAAAAATTTTCGACAAAATAAAATTTCAAATAATGATAAAATTCTTTAGGGTATCCGACTACGTCCGGAACCGTGATTTTGCAAAAGCGTATAAATGGGTAATGTTTATGATATTTAGTGTCACTTAGATTAGAAAATGTATATAAAATTGTTTTAAGAATAGTATTACAATAAAGAATTATTTAAGTACAATATTTTGACAAAAAATGAACTTAGAGTGACCCATTTTCAAAATATTCTTCTTTTGTGAAAAATGCATCTTTTATAATAATATTTTGCCTGTATATAGCTCAGACATCTGTGCATAGGCTCAACTAGAATTTTCGAAATATATAACTTAGAAGTGGGTTTATCCATGTTTTACGACAACAGAGGGGAGAAATTTTAAGAAAAAACGACGATAGTTATTTCAATTAGTGGTAACTGAAAATAATGTGAATTTTTCAAAAATCCTAGTTCAGACTCTCTGGAGAAGTCTTTACTTTATATAAGTATATATATATATATATATGTATATATAATATTATTATTTCAGAAGCATTTTTTATAAAAGGAGAACATTTTGAAAAAAGGTTATTCTAAGTTAATTTTTTGCCGAAATATTGTATTTAAATAATTGTTTTTGTCAAAAAATGTGTCCTTAAAACAATTTTATGCATGTATTCTAATCTAAGTGACACTAAAGATCATGAAAATTATCCATTTATGCTCTTTGTTAAAATCACGGTTCCGAACGTAGTTTGATACCTTAAGTACAGAGAACTACATTTTTGTTAACAATAATAACGCACATATGTAAACAAAATGCACTTGATTTAAAAGCACCAGTATAACACAGGAAGTTTTATTATTACTATTATTATTATTCTTAAAGTTTATTTGAAGGCTATTATAATTCTTGTACATCTTACCCAATTATTATATCTGATATTGTATCCGGGGGTATCCAAGGGAAGTTGGAAAATAATGTTAACGGTTGAGAATTTCCCAAACTCAAAATGTATTGCTGTTTTAGACCCTAAATGTTAAGGGAATTTAAACAAGAATACTACTGTTTAACAGGTCGCTACAATTTAATATTAAGCACAAAAAAAAAAAAAGCTTTAAAATAAATTATTAATTAATTTATAAACTTTAAAATAATTTATTAATTTGTTAAAAAAGTTTCATAAAATAATTTATTATTTATTAAATCTTGGCCCAAGATTCAACATTTTAATATTTTCGAAAAAAAAAAGAAAAAACCTGCTTATGTTTTTTTTATGCAGAATAATATTTAATTATATTTTTGTGGAAAAGGATTGTCAGAAAAAAATTAATTTGAAAGGGATTTGATTGTTTTTTTAATGTTACTATAATTAATAAAGTAAAAACAATATAATCATCTCTAATTATGGTCTGATGTATAATAAACATGTATGTTACCAAAAAAATGGGATAAAATAGCCATACAGAAGCAAAAATGCTTTGTATTTTATAATTTGTACCATAATAATTACGTAGAAATTATATAAAGGCATAATGTGAAACATAGCTTTATTTTAAAAGCTTTATGTTCAAATAATTTTCAATGATATAAAAATCTAAAAGTCAGTAATTTGAAATTTGAATTAACAAGAAATAATTTTAGTTTAAATTACTTCGATCCTAATACCTAGATTTTTTTTTAGAAAATAGTAATTTATTATCATGAAAAATAACGCTAATGAGAATACAACAAACGATAATGCTTTTTTGAAATATTCATCTGTTTGTTAAAACTTTGCAAAAATATAAATATCGTCTGATAGCTCTAAACTTCGACTTTTAATAAAAATAGAAGTTTACACTCTTTTCACCTGGTTACCATCAAAGTTAGGGTAAATTAAAATTTAATAATGAATTTGATGAAAGTTTTGGGAGAAATAAATTTAATTATTTGTATACGATTTCCATTTCATATTCAACTAAATCTAAGTTTGTTTTTTAAAATCGTAGTCAAAAAATATAAAGGATCTCTTCAATGTTCTCGTAAACCACAAACCTTCCATTTAAAAAACAGTTAAGCATGCTACTATCGCGAAAAATTTAAAATTCAGCAAGCGAAATGAAAACAGGAATCACACAAATCACAGGTAACATGAACTACTCTAATAAATCAGAAGCAAATTTAAATCCATTTGTTCTTTAACAAAGAATAACTTCATAAAACAAACGCCATTGTACAGATGAAATGATAAAGGTAATTGTTATGATAATGAACTTCACCGTTCGATGGACGTTTTGTCTTTTAACGATCGCGTGAACTATAGATTATATTTAAATTGCCGGTAAACCTGATTTTCGAAGAACTAGTTCTTCTAATTTGTGTTTCCTCTTCATTTTTCTGTGTCCATATTTTTATTCATAACTACATCATTTGCACATTTACACCTTAGAACTTATAAAAGGAAATGAAATATTTTGAAATGTTTGTTTTAAAATTATACTATAGTTATTGGTTTTATTTATTTATTTTTTAGGTATTCTAATATTTAAGAATACAAGTAATGCTAATTATGTCCTCTATTTTAAATCATTTTCAAATTTGTTTTTTTTATGTTCAATTAATATTTTATGCCCCTATGTGCCAAAATAACAATGTTTAAATAAATATAGAATTTAACTGGGGTCATATTAAATTTAATTAAATTCGTCATTTATCATTTCATAGTCCTTTATGTTTCTATATGAAATTATTTTGAAATAAATTACTACACAGTTTTAAACCAAATGTTTATAGTTTATTTGAGCAATAAAAATTTCAGTTTTTTCCCTTTTGTTGCAAAATAGGACATTGTCAACATCCTAAATATATTTCTGGTCTTCTAATAAGTTGGATACAAGTTAGGAAATGTTGACAGTTATGGCTTCAAATAATAATGTATTCCTACGATTTAAGCAATACGTATACTTTAAAAAAGTTTAAAAGACTTCAGCTTCAGCATGATTTTTAAAAAACTAAAGACCATTGACCTATATCAAAGCACAAAAATTATGCTTATTCTCAATTCATATATCGTAAGACAGTAAAAATGTTAATTAGAAAAGAGATTAATTTGCGAAAGGGGGCCGAAATAAAGTTTTCCCGATTTAGCATTCGAATTGATTCTGACATGCAAGTCATGTGATTCACTGTAACACGGAATTATATGTAGGTCTTTTTAAATTACTACAAAAGAAAAAAAATTAAAGGAAGTAATTATGAGTATTTGATGAAGTAATTCTCATAAAACTGAGAAGATATAACTTCTGGACTAAAGTTTTATCACATTTTCCAGTTTGTTTATCGCTTTCTTTCATGAGAAAAAGGAATTAAGTATAAAACAAACGCTTGTAAAGTGAAAGTTTTTCTTTTTTTTTAAGTACACTATTCTTTGAATTGTTAAAATTTGTGCGACGCAGATAATAATTCTCAATTTCGAAATATTTGGGCATTTTTAGAGTTGTTAAGTGAAGGGAAAAGAGGTTATAAGCTTATATTTTTTAAATGTTTGTTACAAAAACTCTTAACTTCTCAAACTAATGTTCAGTTATTTTACGAAATTAAGGAAGTTATGTATTACATGTCTGCATTTCAAAACTTCGTTTAAATCTTTCTTCGTCAATGATCAGATTAGTTTATCATGCAAGCACATTATTTAACTCATTCGTTAATATTTTCTTGTGTTTTTTCAATATAATGAACCTGAATTTTTAATCTTAGCAGTTTATTTTTTAACTGAAAGAATAATATATTGAGTAAATACTTATCATTAAGCGTGATCTCTTGTTTGAAACACATGTAAAAGTATACCAGCATTGTCACATTTTTGAATTATTAAAAAAACAGCTATATGCTGTCAAAAATAACTACGTGAAAAATCTAACAATCAACTATACATTTTTTTATGGCTATCTCCAAGAATTTTAGTAGGTTTCACCAGCCATATGACATTTATTTTTCATAGATAATTCGATACCGAAATTTGGAAAAGTCGGATAAATGATTGTTTTTTATTTCATATTCAGTTTCACTTGAATTAGAATATACATATAAAATTATTTTAAGAATATTGTTACATGAAAAAAAATTTTTACATTCAAATTTTTAGCAATAAATAAATGAATAAAACAAAGAGAGAATGAGGTATTTTTAAAACATTCTCCTTTTAGGAAGAATGTTCCTATAGTAATAATATTTTGCCTACATATTGATAAGACTTTATTACAGAGCTTGAACAAGGATTTTTTAAATTTATAATTTAGAAATGGATTTATTCATATTTTAATAAATCAAAATAGAGAAAAATTTTAACAAAAAAAAAAAAAACATTGGTTATTATATTAATTGATAGTAACTTTGAAAACTATCAGGATTTTGCAAATATCCTAGTTCATTCTCTATAGAGAAGTCTTTAACTATATATAAAAAAAACTATTATATTATTATAGAAGAATCTTTCACATAAGGGAAATTTTTTTTAAAATACTTCATTCTTCTTTTCATTTTCTATTTTATTTATTTATTGTGAAGAATTGCATTTAAACAATTTTTTCTTGTAAAAATATTCTTTAAACGATTTCATACATATATTCTAATTCAACTGACAATAAATATATATAAAAACTATTCACACATTTATACGCTTTTTCAAAATCACGGTTCGAACGTAGTCTCCTTAAAGGGTAATTTAAACTGACTATAGTTTCAAAGAACAACAGCTTTTTCTTACGAAAATTTGTAATACTTTTCATAAAATTGTCTCTCTCATTTTTGTGTCTTTTTTTTTTAAAAAAAAAAAGCAAAGTGTTTGTAAAAAAAAATTTCAGGACTTCATGCAGGGATTTTAAACATTTTACATATTTTATTAATACAAAAAAAAACAAAAAAAAAAAAAAAAGAATCTAATTTTTTTTTTATTTTAGTGGGTGTACAATTTTTATGCTTAGTTTCTATCAAATGCGTTTCTATATTTAGAAGCAAAATTAGTAAAATATTATCGAAAAAAAATGCCTTTCTGAATTTTTTAAAAATAAATTTTGTTAATGCTTAGAAACAGTGGTTAACATTTGAATCAGCATTAAAAAATATAACTTTACCTCCAAAAAAAGGTGTTTAAAACCTGCCTTACTTTATTTGCCTAAGATAATCCGTTTAATTATACATTCATAAGATATTTATTAATATATCCAGTCTGTCTCAATAAAATATAAACAAATAAAAACAGCAAAAAAGGCAATTTTTTTCGCTCATATTATATTTAACTATTTCATTTATTTAAAATAAAATATACAGGTAAAATATGCACCAGGGTGAATTGCAATACCTCATGTTTTTGTTGCCAACCCTACACATTTTTATCCGGCATATACCTTTATATATAATTACAAGGTTCTTCAATTCATCATCTTTTCCCTACAAGGACAAAACCAAAACATACGTATAGCACAAAGACCTAACACAATAAGGATTGCCTACATTCATAAATGTATGCTAAGGCATCGCAGGAAATTGAAATTTTTCTTCCTTTTTCATCATGCAGAATGCTTCCTGACACTTGACCGAAGGGACCGGTTTGAGGCTGCAATAAGACCTCTTAACCATGAACTTGTTCCGTGAGGTAACTGCTATTATGAACACGTATTTCCTTTTCTTTTTTTTTTTTGCCCATCGGCGAAATGAAACGGATTGCACATGAAGAAAAATTCAATAATTTCTCTCTTTTTGTGCAGTGCCGTTGCCGTAGTAGGAGAGAAATCCATCGTTGTTGTTGTTTTTTTACGTGTTGTGTTCTGAGAAAGCAGAGCTGGAGGGAAAATCTTTAGGATTCAATGCCCTATGTGTGATTTAATTCCTTTCAGCGTGTGTGTAATTCGTCTATTAATATATTTTTATTGTCTATGTTGTCCACTTGCTTCGGTTTTTTGTTTGTTTGTTTGTTTGTTTGTCACTTACGCTGCTATTCACAGATAAAATTTGGGTGGGTGAACTCAAGATTGTTCTAATGCTTGGGCCTCTAGGCTTTTAGGTATTTCGGGCCTCATACACTGATGTTATCTTGCGCAATATCTGACAGTTTGACTCAGTTGTTAAGTGAAGTGAATGAGATACACGTAACTTTATACTGTAATGGTCGCCACGCGACCTCTATTAGTGTGGGAGAGTCGGAAGGAAGATTAACCATATTCAAAATCACTACTATTTATTCACAAAAATGAACAACACCAAAAATTCTATTAAGCAATTTAAGAGATGCACCAAATATGGAAAGCAATAGCGAGGAAGACGAGATACGAGAAGTCTAAATGTATAAGACTTATTAAATAAATAATATAAAAAAAAATTTTAAGTCAATTCCTACTTAGATCATCAAAGAAAAATTTTATTTTAGCTACTTTTTATTAAATAGTTACAATTAATATAAATATGTATACATATGACAGAATCACAACATTAAGTGGTAATTAATTTTTATTAATTATCGTTAAGGTATCGTATTGTCATCCAAAACAATCGTGTTCATAAAATTTTAGTTCTACTGAATGCTTTAAAACGTGAGAAAAAAACATTTTCAAGTTTTGACACAAGTCGCCAAAAAGGATGGCAATGGGGCTGTATTTGTATTCTTTAAATAATTAGTTTTAATCAATGAATTTTTATTAATTATAATTAAATTATTGTATTGTCATCCAAAATAATGATATATATAAAATTTCAGCTCAATCGAGCGTTTTAAAATGTATTTTATTAACGATTGAAAATTCCACCAAGATAAATAAATAAATAAATAAACAAATAAATAAATATATAGAGAGTATGACCTAATAGTAGGAATTGAATAAGACTTAATAAATAAGATCACTCATGTCCAAGCAATATATCTTCTAATTCCAAGTGATCTAATCTAATTTAATTACTAGTTGACAAACGTCAATCTTTAATATTACACTAATCAACTACGAAGTATTCTCATTTCATCAATCACTGCTATAACAACAGAAGTCGCACTACTTTAATTTGAATTACACGTATAACTAAAACATTTAAAATACAGTACAAAAGGTACTTTTTCGTTGTAAATAACGAGTTTTGAGTTGTAAGCATTTAGTTTTATTATTTTTCCACTAATCACTAGTCAAAATTATTTGATGGTACGTATGTACCTCATCAAACACTTCTTTAGAAAAAGTGGCACGTTGATCCATGAAGGTTCGCCACCCCTGTCATAGAATGATTTATCCCGACTGTTCATGATACAACTATAAATACTATTAATTTTTAAAGAGTTTATGTAATCGAGATCATGTGTGTGTGGGCATGCGTTTCTCTCTTTTTTTTTCTGGAAAATTTATCTCGTTTCTCATAATAATGAAAAAAATTATAAGAATTGTATATCCCATAAGTTTCTTCATACTTAATTGAAAATCAAAATAACTAACATGAAAAGATAGGTGAGATTTTGAATTGGGTATCTGATTTCCCTGTTTTTTCCATTCCCGGGAATGTATATGTCGTTCACGAAATTCCCCAAAATACATCAGAATTTCTAAAAATTTAAAAACTAGTTATTTTTAAATTTTTTTCTATAATAATTACATAAAATAAGGATAGTATAAAAAAAAATATTCACAATTTACTCAAATAATCAAAATTAATACTCATTTATATATTCAGCTAAACAAGTAGTATAAAAAAAAAATCTTTTTAAGTCAATTACTACTTAGGTCAACAAATTTTTTTTTATTTTTGTTACTTTTTATTAAATAATTACAATTAATGTAAATATGTATACACATATGACAGATTCACAATATCAAGTGGCAAAAAAGAAAGCGATTTTCCCTGTAGTTTTCCTTTTTCCTTTCTAAGTAGGGTGCTGAACTATTATTTTTTTGTTTGCTACTATCTATTCATTAATTAAATTTAATCATTCCAATAAAATAGTTTGGTAAAACGAAATAACATTCTCAGAAATTAGGCCTTCAAAGGTGGGATTCGAAGCCACTACCTTTGGATTAGAACTCCAACACGTCATCCATTGCGCTACAGGAACACAACGAGCGATTTTTCTTCTTATATATGGTGTTGGACCATTATTTTGTTTTTTGCAATGTATCCGTTAATTAAAAAATTAATGAATTAATATTTGAAAAAACTGTATTAACATCAAGTGCGATCCACTACAAGTTTATAAAAATGTATTTGAACTTGAGTGATAAATAAAAAGTATTTTATTAACGTTGAAAATTTGATCAAGATATATATATATAGCGAGAGTGTGAACTAATAGTAGGAATTGAGAAAAATACAAAACGAAACGAAATCTGTTGAAAGTGTTTCGAAGGAATAAATAATTATTCCGATTAAAGAAATTATTACATATATATTGAATAAAAAAGAATTTACTTAGTTTATAATAAACAAATATGTCAAACTACATTTATTTTGCAGATGCTGTTGCTGCGTTAATTTTTTTATTTTCAATTTTGTCATTGACGCAGATGAAAAATATTTCCTAAAATTAAGAGTTGTAATTTTTTTTTTCATGAAATTTGTCATTTTTATCACTAAAAACAAAAATTGTTAACTGCATGAAAGTAATATTGTAATTAAAAATTTTGTAAAATAAAAATTTCGAAAAAAGAAAATTCACATTTAAAAAATAGTTAGAAAATCAATGTTCCTTTAATGATTCATATGAGTTTGAAAATTAATCAATCAAAGCTGAATCACAATTATTTTTCTAATGTTGCCGCTAAGAGATGAATATTAATAAATAATTGAAAATTTATTTACTGCTATTACGAACGTTTAAAACATTAATTATTACATTTAAGAAATTTTATTTGTATAACCGATTTCTTGTTTATGGAATTGATATATTATTGTTACATAAACATAAATAAATATTAATGTAAGAATCTCACACGAAAGTCTGGTCAAGAAAATAATAAATAAGAAAAGTTGAGAGATTGCTTAAGGTATCCGACTACTTGCGACAACTTTTTTTTTTTTTTTTGAAAAAATGAAGATATTTGAATTTTTTTGCGTTTTTTAGATTTGTTTAGTACATTTAAAGAGAAATATGCTAAAATTAAGAAGAAAAAAAATTATTATTACTAAAATGGAAAAAAACTGGGTAAAAATTGACAAAAAATAACATAAACGGGGGCCCATTCTGTACCAAAAGTTTATAAACAATTTTTCAATTCTAATGTGTTGCTGTTATTCATTTTTGAAATGACCTTCTGGGTAAGAGATATTTTAAATTTACAAAAACTACAACTCTTTATTAGAGTTATTATAAGAAATTGCTTAAGGTATCCGACTATATTCGGAACCGTGATTTTAAAAAAGCACATAAATGGATAATTTTCATGATATTTAGTGTCACTTAGATTAGAATACATGTATAAAATTGTATAAAAGACATTTTAACAAAAAAAATTAGTTAAATACAATATTTTGGCAAAAAATTCACTTAGAATAACCTTTTTTCAAAATGTTCTTTTGTGAAAAATGCTTCTAAAATAATAATACTTTGCTTATATAAGGGTAAAGACTTCTCCAGAGAGTCTGAGGTAAGATTTTTGAAAAATTCACATTATTTTCAGAGTTACAACTAATTGAAATAATTATCGGCGTTTTTTTCTTAAAATTTCTCCCCTCTGTTGTCGTAAAATAAGGATAAGCCCACTTCTAAGTTACATATTTCAAAAATTCTAATTAAGCTTCTGCACAGAGGTCTAAGCTATATACAGGCAAAATATTATTATAAAAGAAGCATTTTACACAAAAGGAGAATATTTTGAAAATGGGTCACTCTAAGTTCATTTTTTGTCAAAATATTGTACTTAAATAATTGCTTATTGTAATACTATTCTTAAAACAATTTTATATACATTTTCTAATCTAGGTAACACTAAATATCATAAATATTATTCATTTATACGCTTTTGCAGAATCACGGTTTCGAACGTAGTCGGATACCTTAAAAAAAAACAGTGATTATATTCAAATAAAGGACTGTAAATTTTGTAATAAATCAGTGATTCATAAATGAAACTCTTCTACTATTACACAGAACAGACACAAAAAATTTCACTTAATTATTTTCAAATTTTTTCGAGCAATCGCTGTCCGTTTGTGTATTTTTAAAAAAAACACACATTTCGAGTAAAAGGCCTTTTAAAGTATGACATCTTGCTTAAAGTAATGGCATCTGATTTTACTAAAACACTTGTAGTTTTTGTTCTAGTGAACAGAAAACAACGAACGTTGTATTTTGGTAAAGCTAATAAGATGGCCAATAAAATAAATTCATTAAAAATGTGTCAATTTTTGGCAAAATTCACAATTTCAGAGTAGTCAGATATCTTAAAGATATTCTCCCCCAATCAGTTTGGAGAATCTCTTCCCTTCTTCAAATTTCTGATTCAATTAAATAACTCGTAATAAAAACAAGTATCCGAAGTTTTTTTAAAAAAATTAAATAATTAATAGTTTTAAGTATTAGTACTTACGTTAACTGCATAAATTAAGATCTAAGAACTTTTATCGGATTGGTTGTGGTAGAGTAGACTTCAAAACGTGATTCCTTTAAAATCTAAATACTTAGAGTTAATAAAGCAATGTTTCATAAATAGGAACTTATCAAGTGCAAATAGTTTTATGGATTTGCTGTTTAAAACGGCCAACTGAAAAAATTCTCACCAACCCTACGTGGGCGTTTTAGTTACTCTCTTTCTCTTATTACACTCTTACCTCACTGATGAGGTAACGAATATTTCCCCTTCTAGGAAGTTCAGGGTGAACAATTGTAAATTACCACCGTATGGACAGCTAAAATTTACATCCGAGGTTGAAATCCCCAATCAAGTGAAGAATAGCTACTTCATAGATTATAGGGAATACATTAAGTACGGAAAACTTAATTTTGAAGAATAAAATGGAAATTTAAATTAAAGTTAAAATGTGTAGTTAAGGGCATTATCGTACACAGACCTCCCTTGTAGTCAGGGCCGATCCTATCAAGTGTGCAGCGTGTGCTCTACATGCGGGTGGCCAAAACGAGGAGTGACCGCAGGCCGCACATAGTTCTCTATCAACGAAATAAAATTTTTCAACAATTTCTCAAAATAAAACTTATAATAAGTCGAATAAATATGCTAAATTTTAAATAGTTATTGAAAAATTAAAATAAATCCCGATTTCCCGATAGCATAGCATAGTTTAAAATAGAATGTTAGTGAACAGTATGTCGTTCCATTGTCCATTTATGTTTACTCTTTACACTCATCTTTCATTTGGTTACAAAATTCGCGTGGCAGAGCCGGCAATACCACAAAAGAAAAGGTTTTCTATCAGATCGGCAGTGCACTATGGATGGATGCTTAACAAAGGCGTCTCAAAAGTGATTTGCGGAAGCTACTTAACAAAAACATCTAATAAGTTTAATATTATCCAAGACATAGGAGTATTTAAATTCAATATGCATTTACGGAAATTAAAAGTGTTCAATTTAATAATAGCCTTGTAATTTAAAAAACAAAATAGCGGAAAGAAGTGGGTTTTTTTTTTTTGTCCATTTGCATTTTTATTAATGTTTCACTTTTTACAATTGTACAGTTAAATGAGTTTATAATGTCAACCTTAAGTATTAGTCAAAATATGTAAAATTTTCTTGAGGGGCAACCCATTAGGTCTTTGCACGCGGGGGATTGATACCCTAGGATCGGTCCTGCATGTAGTACGGAGTAGGGGGCTTACGTTATAAAAAACACGCAGACGAAGGTACCGAGTCCCCCCCCCAACACCCTTGTGTACGCCACTGGTTGGGGGCACCAAGGGAAAATTTTAATCCGGAACACAACTTGTACTTTACAATGTTTAATGCAAGGTAGGGCTCTTCAACCTTTCGCACTCGTTGGCCACACCAATAAATTTATATACATCCGCGACCCACACCAATAAATTCATAAATATCCGCGGGTCACTCGTCTGTTAAAGAAATTAGAGTGGCCGTACACTATTTAAAAGAAGGGGAGGGTTTTTTTACAAGACTATAACATTCTAAATGAAGAGAGGTTTTGTTACAGATTTGTAAGTTTTAATGAAAGTCGAATTGAAATACTTTATAAAGTTTTTAAATTATGAAAATAAAGATACATATATATGTGAAAGGGATTGTACTGAATGATGTTGCAAAATACAAGTACAGTGGGAAAAAACTTGCATTACTGGCGGGAGTTGGTAAATACTTATTCATATTAGGAAATTTGACATTGTTTTTCTTTGTTAAAGCTTCGATATCCTGTTTAATCTGTGTTGTTGCAACTCGTAAATTTTCCTCCAAATGTCTATCTTTCAGCCGTGTTCTTGCTTTTGATTTTATATTCTTCATTTTACTAAAACACTTCTCACATAAGTAAGTACTGCCGAAGATAGAAGACATGAATATGCCTGTTTATTAATTTCTGGATACTTATCGTTGATCCTGAACTTTAAATAAAAATCTATTAAAGTAGGATTTTCAAAAAATTTGCATTTTACTGCGAAGTCACTCTGCAAAATTATAATTTCTAATTGAAATTCAATGCCTATTGAAAATTTTGAATCTAGTTTAGGAACAATTTTTCAGACAGAAAATGTAGTAATATTATTATAAATGCCCAGTGGACGAGTGGTAGTGTATCGTGCTTCCTATCGTGCTTTCGCCTGACTGGGCAAGGTCGACTCAGCCTTTCATTCCAACTGCAGTGGATCGATAAATACCAAGCTTGCTTGGGGACTTAAACACTGGGGATATCACTTCAGACTGACCACCTGATCGGGAGATCTGCTCATGCACCCCAGCGCCCAAGGTCACGAATACTGAGAGGGGCACAGAAGACCTTTGCCATTATGGGCTGTTGCGCCACTGAGTTTAGTTTAGTATTAATATAAATTCATGTAATTTTAACACGTTTATTTGTTCATCATACTGTGTTCTTGAAATTTAGAAGTATTCATTCAATAGGCAATTCTTAGTTTTAAATGTAAGAATAAAATTTCATTTGGTATTCAAATATAAGATGAATACAAAAAAAAGAAAAATGGAATATAATTTTAACGTGGATGAAAAAGCTGGTTCGTACAAAAATTATTCAATAAGATAAAATATGATACTCTTTGTACGCCGTAAAATCCGGCGTATAACACGCACCACCGTATAATGCACACCTGTACTTTCAAGCTGCAATTTTTAATTTTTATATTACATTCGGCGCGTAAAGCCTCCCCTTTTTTTGCGAAGAAACCTGAAACGTATGTGTGCAATGCTCTCATGTTTGAAGTTATTGATTCGAGGTATTATTCCAAGCTTTAGAAAAAAAAAATAGTACACTTCTATTAGCACAGCTCTTTAAGTTCATAAGGAATGTCATTTCTTTTAAATAAACTATTTCGATATATGCAGAAGTCTAATTTTTTTCTATGCTCATCTTTTTTTATTATTTTTAAAGCTATCACTTCTATACCCAGTGTATTATGCGCACCTGTAAATTTCGATTTCCTCTTTTGTGTTAAAAGTGCGCGTTATACGCCGGAATTTACGGTACATATAAAATCAAAAATACATTATATCAATATTAAAACTTATAACTATTTTTTAAAAAGTTGCAAGGGATTTGATTCTAATACACATAACATTAATCTAAAACAACCTTAAAATATAATTTCTTTTGAGTTTTAGGACTACTGAAATGAAACTCATCTGAAAAATTAAATATTCATTCAAGTATGGATTGATGTATTACAGTCGTTTAAATTAAAACAGAGATGGAAAAAGTGATTAAAAAACAACAACAACATTGTGCAAAAGGAGAGGGAAAAAAGTAAGCAAAATCCTTCCTCGTTTTTTTTTAATATTCTTTTAGATAAATTTTATGACATCCCAGTAATTACGATAACCGGGTTTCGAAAAGGTGATAAGGAATTCCATAACATTAAAATACCATTCCCGCATCGAAATTGATAAATAGACAAAAGCCTAAAATTCGTAAGGACCGAAAAAAAAGAAAATATTAATATTTATAGAAACGCAAGTTTATTTTAGAAGTAGCTGTTATAAAAACAATATTTAAGTTATATAAATATTTCAATACAATAAATATTTTCTCCTCTATAATTGATATCTTATTTTTCTTTCTGTTCCAGAACAGATTTCATATATGGTTTGTTTCAAACTGATTCAATATAAATGTCAGCATTTTTTGGATCTAATTGAAAAAGTTATTTCTTACAAGTTTCTAAAACTGCCCGCGTACCAAAAGGGGGCTTTCAGTTATGGAAATACTCTCAAACGAATTTCTCAAATACTGTCGAACAAATATTTACGAAATTGAGACACATAATTGCGTTAAATTTAAGCTACAAGTTTGAAATGGTAATTACTATCTTAATGGTTTCTCAAAAAAATAATTTATGTGTATTTTTGAAAATTCTAAAATGTATAAGCTACAAATACGTTTTTTAACACTCTCTTATAAGCTTCACTTGTATGTAACGGAATCTTTGAACTCAATTTTTACCAACTTTAAAAGGTCAGATTAATTCGAAATTTTGCACACTTATCCAGGACCGATGACAATACAATAATTTTATAATTTTGTTCCATTGTCCTGATCAGGATCATCAGGATTAACGATTTTCCATTTTCAGATCCCATCCCGCATCTGGCGACTAATTTTAGATCCCATTTCCCGATTTGACGATTACAAGATTAAGTTATAACTTAATTCGATTAACTGTAAAACGGTATTTATTAGTTTTTTTAAATTATATTCCGTTACATAAGTTGGTTCACGCAAAGATTCGCTGTAAGCAGTTTTATTACCAAGCATTTAACAGATTTGTTTTAGAGCAAGTAAATAGTTTTAATCAATTAATTTTTATTAATTATAATTAAATTATTGTAGGTATTGTCATCCCAAATAATCATGTATATAAAATTTCAGCTCAAAATTGAGCACTTTAAAATGTATTTTATTAACGATTGAAAACTCCACCAAGATAAATAAATAAATATATATAGAGAGAGTGTGAGTTAATAGTGTAGGAATTTTGAAAAAAAAAGCTTAAGCCATTTTATTAGTGACTCTACTTTTCTTTTAAGTAATCGATACTAAGTAAATATCGATAATTTACACTACAGATAATTGATATGTCATGTAACATATATATCTGTCTGTATTTTTTTCCCATGTTTCTTTTACAATTCAATGAGATAGCCAACTTAGCAAGTGACTTTTTACATACATTTAAATCTTATCACACAATACTGTCGCAATTATTTTAATGCATTTTTGTGTTGACTAGATGTAATCGATAACTAAATAATTGTGTTGGGTTCAGTACCCTTCTTACAGATAATATTTCCATTATTTCATAGATGTATGACTATAACGTTGAAAAGATATATGCCGTTTTATAGTTATAGGACGGAGTACGTTGCTTATTTTAGGATATATTTTCTTTAAGGTGTTTGGCTACGTTCGGAATCGTGATTTTGAGAGAGCCTAAAAATGGATAATCTTTTTAATTTTTAGTGTCAGTTGAATTATAATATACACATAAACTTATTTTAAGAATACATTATTACAAGACGAAAATATTTAAATGCGAGTTTTAGCAAAAAATGAAAAAATAATGACATATTTTCAAAATTTTTTCCTTTTATAGAAAATGCTTCTATAATAAAAATAGTTTGTGCCTATATATATCTAGGACCTCTATACCGGATCGTAACTTAAATTTTTGAAATATATAATTATATATAATTTAAAAGGGTTTTTTTTGCATTATATTATTAGAGAAATTTTAACAACAAAAAAACACCCATTATTATTTCAATTAATCGTGACTCTAGAAATAACCTAAATTTTTCAAAAATTTTTACTCGTCCTCCGTATAGAAACCATAGGTATATATAGACAAAATGTGTTATTACCATAGAAACATTTTTCCAAAATGGAGAATATTTTGGAAATTACATCAAAATAATTTTTTTCTTGTAATAATATTCTTAAAGTAACTTATACGTATATTCAAATTCAACTGAAACTAAATATCAAAACATTTCCATTATATATCCATTACCAAAAACACGGTTCCAAACGTAGTCTGTCACAACATAAAATTTGATTAAAATTCTTAACTCTTAAGAATGTACAGAATAAAAATAATGAATATCTTAGAATAATTTAATTTTGTTGAAATACTTTTTATATGAATTAAAGTATTATAATTAGAATTCAGACAAAGCGCATAAAAGCATGAATCGTATGATACACATCAAAGAGTGTCAAAATTTAGTGAAAAAAATTCAGAAGAATATACTCTCGAATAGTATTATAAAGAAGTGCGAGAATTTTCAAAAGCATTTTAATTTGATTATCGTAATGTATTTATAAATCTTTGTTTGAAGTATGATGAGCCATCTTTTTAAAATGCATTTATTCAAGCTTTTCACAAAGATCAAACATCTTTAACTTCATTTACATCACACGTTACATTTATTTGCATCGAATTCTTTTTCAACGTCTCTAGGCAACGTTCACAAAAAACAAAAACGGTGTTGCCATTCTGTTCTTATTAACTTTTGAAATATATTGGCACCAAACGATTTCATTAAATTAATTTCTTTTTAGCCAAACGATTTATCTGTTTGCTTAATTTCCGCTTTGTTTTTATTAAAAAGATTTTAATAATGGAATGGATATAAATTTACAAATACAAATCTTTTAGTTGCAAATATTACGATATTCAGAGGTTGATTAATCGATTTGTCAATATTACTCATGACATTTAATGAAATCTAATTTGTAACAACTAGTCATCAATTCAGGCTTCAGGAGAGATAATTAATCTACTTGTAAAGTAATAAAATGTCCACTTTTATTCAAGCGAATAAGAATAACAGAGGGGATAGCAAATCTAAATAAATGCGAAATGATTTTCCGATGTTTTTTTTTAAAGAAAAAAAAGCAAAATTTTCCTTTTGTACGTGCATCAAGTGAAACTTTTATTCCTTCCGATTATTTAGGTCCATTTATCCTTTATATATATAAATTACTTATTTGTTATCAATTTTGATAATTTTAGACGGTTGAGGCTCTTCTAGCTATATGAATCACTAAAAAACAATATTATATCTACTAAAAATATTACTTTTTTTTCTCTCTTTCTCTTTTAGAATTATATATTGAAAAGATTTATCTTATTTACGTCTAAAATTAAACGTCTGACTGGCTTAAGACTCATGTATTAAATTGTTCTTCATTGACAAACTGTATTCAGAGAATCAGTGAAAATATATTAAAATTAGTTCTAAAGCAGTAAAAATCTAATTTATTGGTGGAAATGAGGCCAGAGGTAGACACTCTTCTAAGTGATGTCCAACAATGTTTACTTATTTGTATACATGAGATTGGGTACAGTCTTGAATATGAGCAAGAGATACACATATAAACCCCAACAGAAGCGCGAAAAACACATTCCGTATTTTGTGATACGTTTGTTAGTAAAAAGGGAGTTGAAATGACTATTATATATGCAGAAACAATAAAAGTCAATTTTAATTATTAGTGTAAACATGAATTTTTAGAATAAAGTTCTAACGGTATTATTCTAGGAACACTTTTTCTCGACTCTTGGAACCTTAACTCTAACATTAAGGTATTTTGACAGTGGTTGTTCCTTTATCGAGCCACAGAAATAAAAATATCTTCGAAATTTTTAGTTTTTTTGGAAGGAATAGATAGCGGTTTTTTTAAGTAAAGCTTTACTTATTATTATTATTTTGAATATTATAAAAACAAATGTTAATTGGAGTGAAAAGTCGCGATCGCGACTGTTACTAGAGGCTTCCCCTTCTGCACTCATATATGGGACTCTTTGAGCAAATGGCTTTTTGTGTAAATGGCTCTTTGCATAAATGGTTAATAATTTGATTTTTAAGTCACTATCCATAAATCATGTGACCATGTCTACTGGATAAACATAGTCTTGTGAATTTATGAGTTAGTATTTATTGCATTTATAATAAAGACTGTACTTATGACAACTATTCTCCGAAACTATATCTCTTCAATGTCTTGATAAAATTATCAATGTATTATTATAAGGTTTCTGATAAAGTTACACAAGTATTCCATCAAAGTACATGAGAAAATTAGAATTTATTTAAACGCGTATTATTTCATTTGGTATTAATTATATAATACCAAATGAATAAATATATACCAATACCAATATTTTATTATTTAATATTTTACTATTTAATATTTTATTATTTAATAGTTTATTATTTAATATTTTATTTTTTATTTTATATTTATAATACCAATATTTTTTTAAAGAATGGTAAAATGTGTTCTTGAAATTTTCTATAACAATTTTTTCAAAGAAATTTATGCAGAAACGTAAAAAAAATAAGAATAGTTTTTTTTTTAATTTTGCAGCCAGTGTGGAAAAAATAGTTAAAATAATAAAAATATTTGCTTATAACGAGATGAATATTAACGACAAAAAAATGTCTTATGGCAACAATTATTCAATTATTTAAGATGCGTTTAAAAATGTTCGAACATTTAAAACAATAACTTAATAATTTTCCTCATTAAATTATTATTTTTTAAATATGTTAAGATGATTTAAAATTTTAAAATTGTTCAAATATTTACTATGAAACAGAAGGGGAAATCAATATGATATTATTATTATTATATAAATTATGCACTATATCGTTATACGAGAAATGTATCTCTCAATACTAATTTTTTAAAAAACTTTTATTTACTATTCGATTTTTTTTCATAAATTTTCTTATTTTTATTTATAAAATTTGAATTAAAAAATTTTTAAACATTTATTTTATGTATAAATAATAGTTATAATTTTTTTTTATTTTAAGTCTTATTTTATTTTTGTTTTGTCTTATTTATTTTTTTATGAGTACTTTCCCCCAAATTAATATACATAAAAAACTCCTCCACTCATTCATAACCAAAATAATAATAATAAAGTAATTTTTCCATTTTTAAAAAAAAATATCTGAAAATATTACTAATTTTACTTTAAAATTAATTTGGTATTTATTATCCTGCGATATATTATAAGAATTATAATGTTTAAAATACAACTGTATTTAATTCGCAACTGTTCCTGGTTTTATCCAGTTGATTTTTTTGTTTTTAATTTTACAAAAATTTATATAAAATGCAACGATTTCTAAGCTATCTATATTTATTATATAAAAATTCACGTTCTTACAATTTTTACAACACAAATTAATGGAAAAAAAACTTTTTTTCTCTTTTATAGTTCAAAAAACATAAACATAAGATTAATAAAACATACCTTTAAAAAAAAGGAAAAATTATTTTTCTTCTGATAAACTCCAAAACCAAAATCCTTCCGTTAGACCGTCCAATCAAATCAATTTACAAGTCGCTTTTCATCCAAAGAGAGAGAGATTCTTTCCGAAGAGCAAGAGCTACACTTAAACACTTCCTGATTTTGCGAGGAAAACAACCCGAGTGAACTCTGAGTTAGGTAGTCCGAGTTCATCAAGTGTTTTCACAAACCACGGAGTTCCATTTTTCGTTTCGAAGAGGACATACCAACTCGCGCATGCGCCGTGAGTCACGAGATGAGCTATAGTATTGCCAGATACGGTACAACTTCGACAGACGATTTTCAAGTTCGTTAAACAATGGAACATCTGGCCATTCATGTCCCTTTTTGTTTTTATTTTATTCATTTTCTTGTGTGTTCTATTTATTGTTTATTTAGTTCATTTTCTTGTTCTATTTATTGCATTTTTTATCGTTCATATCTGTGAGCAGTTTTTTTTACGCTTCTATATTTCAAGAAACTATTATTTTTTGTTACAAATACGGAATAAATAAACTTGAAATGTAATGTTTATAAGCAGAGTGTGTGTAATGGTAGGAGAAATTTAATCTTAGAATAAAAGTTGCGTATAACCACACCCTTGTACCCTCATTCACTAACTCTAAAATAAAATTCTTTTCACATTCCATTCCCTTTTGTATTCTATTTAAATCGTGAAACTGAATCTTCTGATTATGAGGCTTAGAAAATAAAAATAATAAATTGCGATGAAACTGTTAGAAGAAATCTTATTTTCTTCTTCAATGCAAATGAGAGTGAAAACTAATTTCTGAAGACATTTAAAAAGAAAATTAGTTAATAAATAAAATAGACAGAATTCTTTTCCATTTCATAAATAAAATTCTTTCCCATTCATTCTACATCAGGGGTTGGCAACCTTATAGTTGTGGTGTGCCAAACCAATGCGTCTATAGGATTCAGTGTGTCTCACAGTAGGAAATATTTGAAACAATTCGATTCCCACTACAATGCATCAAGAATTAGGTAATTGGAAATAAAAAATACAGAATTGGAGTTTTATTATGTATTAATTACGCATCATTTAAAGGTATTTATTAACATAAAAATAAGCACCATAAAATATAATTATTCTTTCAATATAAATAAAAAATTTAAACTGCACATATATTATATATCTTTTAAAAATATTTATTAAAATAAGAAAGAAACATAAAGTATAAGTATTTCTGAAAATAAAAATTAAAATTTTAATGCAAACTTTATCTCTTCTAAGCCCTACTTTAAACTGTAATATCAGGGATATAAGTTGTGACTTTCTATTTGATATATGATTCTGCATGTTCAGCTGTTAAACAACTTCTTTGTGGTCTCAAAAACATATTTCATATAAGAAAAAAAAATGTTCAAATATACATATATTCAGAATCAATAGCGGAAAGCAAAAAAAAAAAAAAAAAACAATTAAATCCCTTCTTCAATCAATTAAATCACTTAAGCAATGACGTACAGAAATTTAAAATAGCTGTCGATTTATCGATAGGTATCTTAGACATCTTTTAATAATTCCGTGAGTTTTGCTTCCAATAACTCAGATGAATTTTGTCACGACTCTGCAATGAGTGATGCTTCATTTTACAAGTATTGCTCAATCGTTTGATTTGAATTGAATATTTAATACTAAGATGTGAGTCACACATTTAAACAGAGGTTACTTTTTACATAAATCACACAGACTATTTTTCTTTTATGACAAAGAATTAAAAGTAAGAAATAGTCTTTATGCGTGGGTCATAGAGAGGAAAGACAGAGAGATTTAATTTGATCTCATAAATGTAGAATGCCACTGAGAATTACTCCAAGTGCCATAGGTTGTCGACTCCTGTTCTGCATTATACATCACCCTTTTTAATATCTTTTACTTGGGCATTTTATTTTCCCCTATAATAACATAGCAATGTGAATTTAAATATAAATAAATATTTTAATAAACAAAAAATAAATTAACTGCAATATTTGAATCTGAAAAATAAAAACTGAAGAAAATGGGTGGACGTTGAATTTCGACAGATTTAACGTGCATCGCTCCCCTCCACGGCGGGTCTTCAGCAGTATTAGGCTCGAACTCACGACACGCCGGTCACACTTCCATTACCTTGGCCACTAGGCTACGGTGGCCACCATGGGTAAAATCCTAGGAGAGCCCACACCCTTGGCGACAAAACGAAAAAAGCGCCAAGCGAAACCGACAATGGCGGCAAGTGAATACAGAGAGATAAGGTGGATGAGTAATGAAAATACATGTAAACAATACAGAAATTAAGCATTTAAGATAAAAAAAAATATAAAAACAGCACTTACT